>APFE030796545.1:0-66867 GCA_000404065.3 Pinus taeda | reverse complement strand
TCAAAAATATTTAGTCTTTATTTATTAAAATCCAACCATATCATTGTTAAAAATCAATGATAATAAAACCTATGCATTTAATATATTTAGTATGTAATAATAAATACCATGCATTATTAGTCTAATTTAGTGCGCAGTGAAAGAATTGTGCAAAATTTTATGAGTGTTGAAATTCAATAATAATAAAACCTCTATATTTAATATATTTAGTATGTAATTATACCATGTATTTGATCTATCTGATATATATAGTGTGCGGGAAAATAATTACTTAAATATTTTTAAGTATATGTTTATTAAATATTAAAAGAATTTTGTAATTTTTTAAAAATGTATATTTATGAAAAAAATAGGTGTAGATTAAAATAATAAATTTTATGAGGAGTGTTTTATGGTTTCATAGTTTTTGAGATGTTAAAGTTGCAAGTATTCAGGGGTTTAGAATGCATAACAAATAATTAAGCTAAAATTTATGCTTTTAATTAGGGATTCAATTAGTTAAAGAAAAAAAAGTAACATTTCTATTTTTTTGGTAGATTCAATTTTTATTCAGTATTTGGTGGAGGGCTCTTCTTTGAGGGCAAAACATTAGAAAGTCTTACGAAACGAATTAGAAAAGCAGAGAAAGGGTTATGTTCAATAACATGTTTCTATGTTCTCTGTGATCTCAATAAAGAAGTAGGCTTATGTATTAATGAATAGTATAAATTAAGATTGAGACATTTAAAAATCAATGGTTGAATCGAGCATTCTCTTGTTCCTTAGAGCTAAATGGATTAGCATTACACAATTATGAAGAAATTCATTATGAATCAATTATAGTGTGACATGTAAATTTTGTTTTTTGGTGGATCAATTTTGTAAAGTATATACCTACAAAACCTTTTTGTTGTTGTCTAGTTTGAACTCCCTCTAGAAAAAATTGTAGTTTTGCATGATAAGAGGGCTCAAATTATTTTTTTTGAAGATATAGATATGTATTACTTTGATGTATTTACTGTGATCTAGGCATAGACTTTAATCATAATAATTATAATAATAATAATACTTTACATATTTAATATATTTAGTAGGTAGAGATAAAATTATGTAACTTCTTTCTAGGTATATATTAATGAAAAAATTGTATATGTATATGTGTGTGTGAGAAAAAATAATAAAGATAATTTATTTAATAAAGTAAATATAATATTCCTCGATGATGTGTTAAGCACACAAGATAGTTGTTAGAATAATGTAGAGATGGAAGAGTTTGGAAATGTGATAGGTTTGTTGAGGTGTTTTCTTAGATATATATGAGTTACGAGGTGTAGTTCTAGAAGTAATTATTTTCCAATGTAACTGAGTTGTAGATGAGTCATAGTTTGTATCTTCCATGTTGTTATGTTCATCGACTTTAGTGATCCCATAGTTATATAATGGGACACATTGTGATGCATTTAAAGTAAGCAAGTGTGCAGGCTTAGGCTTGAATTAATAAAAGTGTTATGTTGTGTTAATCTTTGTGTTTTCTAACATGGTATTAGAGCCATAAGACCAAGATTTCAGAGGCAAGATCTGGGTTGCTCAAATCTACTATTAGTGATGGTTGTGAGGTTGTTTGTGCCTATTGTCCGTAAGGTTGGAGTGAATGTTGCATGTGAACCAGTGTGATTATTGAGGGCATGCTTATTGTGTGAAGATTGTTGTAGTAGTGTGTGAGATCTAAGTTGACATGATTGTTGTGCCATTGTGTTTGTGTTGTAGTTTCATAGGGTGACACCCAAATCATGGATTGCTTGAGTTGGGTGCTAGCAAGGAGGCGACGACCTCCATTGTCCTTTATAAGGGAGAAATCATTTGCAAAATTCCCTTTTATGGCTGTCGTGGAACTAAGTAGTCTGGCATAGTGTTATTGGAAGAGGGTTGAGATCTGTGAGCGTAGAAATTGGTTGTGATTTGTGAGGGTCGTTGTTGAACGCAGTTCTACCCTAGTGGCTATGATCTACAAGAAATCTTGCATTTGGCTCTGAGTTGAGCATGTGGATCTGTGAGTAGATTTGTTTGTGACTGTCATAGTAAACCGAAGGTTGGAGGTTGTTCTTCTTGAAAAAATGCTGGGGTTGTTCGTTTTAAAGAGGCTGTGTTGTGCGCGGATCGTTTGGGAGCTAGAGGGAAGAGATCAGAGTTGTTAAATGATTTGCATATTGTTGATATGAGTTTTTCCCTCATTGAGGGCTGTAGATCTGAGTTAGTGTTTGCATCTGTCCGAAGTGGGGGAAGGAGTTAAATTATAGACTATAGAGTTTCCTGCTTTTGTGGGTCATTGTTGCATGTTGTGGTGGCTGAGATCATTTAATTTTTTTTTTTTAATTGGTGAGAAGTATTTCTATTCATTCTTTTTGGGTGGAGAGTTTAAAATTAAATAAGAAAGGTGTGAGAGGTTTTTAATGGTGGAAATAATTTTCATGAGGTTGTTTTTTTATAAAGGGTAAATCCGTGCACCACACAAATAATAAGGGTAAAATGGAGTTTGTGTCATTGAATATGTTTCTCTGGAAAAATGTCAAAACTTTTGGCTGAAATTTATTTGAATGAGTCCATAAGAATTGATTGCGATGGAAAAAATTGATTTGTGAGTTTCCCATGAATTGGTAACTGATTGTGGGCAAAGAAATTGTAAAAAAAGGGGGGGAGCATGCATCTCAACCATGGGTCGAAAAAGGAGAAATAATCACTTCCGGAGAGAACTAAAACAATTGAGGCGAAAGAATCAAAGGGAAGAATCTGCAGAAAAATATGGAACGTTTCTAGTAGAAGAACCCATACATGATGATTAGAATGCAGAACTGGATCAGATGAATGAAGAATTTGAAGAAACTGGTGTAATATTGAAATGATTAATGCATGTTTTTCCATCTTTCTCAGGTAAAAAAATGTTAAGCTACGGGCAATTAAAATGGAGGGATTGCTTGGTTCAGTAGATTTATGAGAATTTGTTCAAGAAACTTCTATAAATTCTTAAGATATAAGTATAGGTGCAACAACATTGTTTCTTATTATATCAGCATTGGGTGATAACATATTGTCTAATATTTTGTATGAATATGGTGAAGTAAACAATGCAAAAATATTTTGGGACATTCTTGAAACAAAGTACAATGAGATAGGATGTCATACATTAGCAACATAGAAGGTTATGTTACAGAACAAAGTGATGCTTCAACAGGTTGTGTTACTAGAGTACATTCCTTGCTAAGAGGGAGTGTTGATTTTTGGTAGCGTCAGATGTGCTCTAAGTCTCAAATTTTGCAAGGAGGATTGGGCACGTATTCCATTGAATCCAGAAAGAGTTTTGGGAAATTCCACCTAGAGATAGTTTTATTAAAATATTTAATTATTTTTAATGGGACCCTAAGTCTAAACTTAGGAAAATAAAATAATTAGTGGGTATTAATCTAACTGTGGGTGTAACTTCTAGAAGAAGAAGAGGATCACACAGAAATGATATTAGCCATTGATTAGCTTCTAATTTAGGATGTTGAATGTCAACGAGAATATTATTTAAGGAAGCTTGAGGGTCATTTGGAAGACACATAGAGAGTTTAGAAGATCAAATTTTTGAAGCAGAGTAACTACCGGAAGAGAAATTCGAAGTGAGATTTTGCAAAGAGGAGCAAAGGGAGTTTTGGGTGGAGGATCTTCTCTGGAGCCAAGGATATTCAACAGAGAGACAAATATACACACAAAGGAGGTATCACAGAGGGCAAAGAGGATGACAGAGAGCTAGGAAGGGCTCACGCAAGCCCCATGCAGAGCGGCGCAGTAGCTTCCAGTGCAAAAGTCCAAGTTTGCTGAGGAAGATGACGTTTCTGAGTCGGGAATCCTGGAAAAGGATTCTAAAGGCATATCAATTCTCAGCTGAGATGACGTAGGCCCCACACAAGGACAACGCAGAAGTAGTCGGGGAACTCGTGGTTCAGCTTCCAGATTAGTCGGGACTTGTAGTGTAGAGTGAGGTAATCTCACCAATTTCTTCTGCCAACTAATATTCTATGTAACTAGATTCCTAGGAAGGCTTCTAGTAGTTGTATTCATAAATACTTCAGCTTAATAATAAAACCCTCAGATTTGTTGCACTGGTTTTCCCACATTGGGTTTTTTTGGGGACGTTTTTCCAAAAACAACTGTGTCACTTGTGTGTATCTTTCTCTATTGTTCAATTTCTTGTTTTGATGTATAATTTAATTGGTGTAGGTTGTAGTGTATGTATTCGATGTTTGTCGTAGGAAACTACAAATAACCTATTTATGTAAATCTAACAAGTAGGAGAAATATCATCAATGTTGCAGTAGGAATTCCAGGGTTTAAGGAATTTTCACAACATGCTTAATGGTGAAGGCTCTAGAAAATGAGGAAAATGGTAAATCAATGAATGATTCAGATGATATGGAAATGGAAAAAAATGGTGGATACATTTGAAAAATTTTATGGTATTTTGATGCATTGGAGCCTAGAGGAAATCAAATATTATTATGAACTGATGAGGCAACAATCAAGTAAATGGTAAACTATTGATGATGAAAATGAACTTATTGAAAAAGGAGTTGAAATGGATTGGCATCATCCTAGTTACAATAAGAAGAAATATCCAGAGTTCATGATTTGGAGTAAGAAGAAGACTAAACAGGTTGAAAGTGTTTGGAGCAGCAAGTCCAAGAAGCAATTTCATCAATATGTTGAAGCAAAGAAAGTCAAAATGAAATGTTTGAGTCATATTTGGAAGCCTATTTGAGACTTAAATCAGCAAGCATTGTTATTTATGTTATAGCAAATCCATTTCTCCATTAAGGGGGGGTGTTAGAATAATGTATAAATGGAAGAGTTTGGAAATGTGATAGGTTTGTTGAGTTGTCTTCTTAGATCTATATGAGTTACGAGGTGTAGTTCTAGAAGTAACTATTTTTCAATGTAGTTGAGTTGTAGTGGAGTCATAATGTGTATTTTCCATGTTGTTATGTCCATTGAGTCTAATGATCCCATATTTATATAATGGGACACATTGTGATGTATTTGAAGTAAGCAAGTGTGCAGGCTTAGGCATGAATTAATATATGTGTTCCGTTGTGTTAATCTTTGTGTTTTCTAAGAATAGTGGGGGGTGAGCTACCACTATCCCACCTGACCATTCAACTAAGGGATGTGGAAATACATCCCCCTAGGATTCATTAAAGTCGCAAATTGGCATGATAAACATCACAATCTCAACGCGATGTATACTCACTCTCACTCCTATGGGAAACAAATCCATCAAGTTGGCATTTCCTAGCCTCCTATCTCTTGTCACAAATGCCTAAGACTCTCTCATGTGATTGAAAAAGTGCAACAATTATAAAAAATGGCATTAAAATCCTATATTATTTTTATTCAAAACTATCGCTTTGTCAACCAATTTGAATTACAGGTTGTCAAACACATCCAAACAACTACAAAGCACACTTCAAGGATCTAGTTAAATCCATTTCCTCTCATAGGTGATAGCATGTTTTCTATAATTCACTCCAATATGAATCATCCTTGCATGTGTTTCTCAAGGAATTACAAATCCTTCATCTAGCCAATTGAGATTGTAAAAGGGGAAATTCAGTTTGTCAGCAAGCTTCACTCCACAAAACTAGATGTTTACCCTACTAAACAAAATTAGCACTTTGTTGCATTTGACGGAAGCACTCTCTACATGAATGTTTATGTCAAGTTTCAAAGCCAACCAACCACAATTGTGAAGCAAATTTGTATTTGACGAGATTCTTTTCACTCGGGTAGGTCTTCCCTTCTCTCTTCCTAGTTTGGTTTCGTACTCTATTCTCTTGGTCTTCTTGTTGGGCATATCTTTGCTCCTCATCGCTTGTTATTCTCTCCTCATATGTTAATCTTCGTCTTACCACTTGTCTGGGGTATCCTCTCCCATTTAAAACTCATTGAACCTCACAGTGGTCCCTTCTATTGGCACTCATTTTGTTGGCCCTTCCCTAACCACCCTGGCTTGCAATTGACCTAGTACTTTGGTTCGAGATGCCAACCTAGCCCAACCCTGCTTTCCCTAGCCTCTTACCTTTCCTTTTTGGTCTCATTCCTAATACCCATTCACCTACTCCATTTTTTCCACTCCCTTGTATAGTCGTCATGCCACGACAATGAGCCCAATTCAGAAGGGATGTTGCATAATATCAAGAACGAGCCAATAGAGGTAATATGAAAACCCATCATAGATTGGAGGGAGAAGTTGCTCGTTTTTTTGGAACGAACACTAGGCTCCATCCAAAAGAACTAACTTGTGCTAAGAGAGAGGAAACCACCCAATGGAACCTTCTCTCATATATTGAGGTACTTGTTGAGTTGGTTGATTGGGTGCCCGACACAGGGCAGACACAAGGGTGCTTCAATCAATACATGCATACAATGGACTTGTACTAGCACATGAAATTTCTTCTTGGCATTGTTATATTGGATTGACATGAGTACAAAGAGGATCTCCTCCTCTCCATGAAGAATCTACACTGACATATGATAGACATGGATCAACGACTAGAGAGAATAGAAAAACACTTCAAAATTCTGCCACACTTCTAGTTGTTCACCAGATGGTAGAAAGGAGTTGATCCAAGTTGCAGCTACAAATTCATATCCGACTTCCTAGTTTCTTTATTTCTGTTGTTTTTGATTTCTTAGTACTCTTTGTTTACATGGCCTCAAAGGCCCATATATAAATTTATGTATGGCATATTTTGAACTTCTGGGAAATTTTTTGTCTTTAGCCTCTCCACAGAAAGTGCATTTTTGGAAATGGTCGGGTTTCCCTAGTAACCAACCAATGTAAAACCTTCATCTTTATTATGCAATTCCTTTTTTTAAAGGCAATACAAATTTTATTCCAAAAAAATAAAGCTAATATAATATTGATATTGTGTTTTCTAATTATTATTTAAATTATATATTAATATTTTTTTAAATGATGTTTATACTTATACATTAATATGATAGTTAAGATGTTATTAGTATATTATCTAATTAATTTGAAATTAACAAGGTCACATAGCTAGCGTTCCATGCCACTTAGCTTAAATAAAATACTTTGATGTCATGATGTGTCGTAAGAAGTGCTTCCAACAATGATAAATTGTAAAATGAATTAAAATTAAATAATAATTGAATATTATAACAAATTATATTAAGCCAATGTATATATAATATCGATTAAGATATATATATATATTTATATATATATATAATATATAATATATAATATATATATAATATATATATATATTATATATATATATATATATTATCGATTCATCTTAAAATTTGGAATACTATTGTTTTAATATTATTTAATCATAAAATGTTGAAAAACAAGGAAATATAAACTCCAATGGATAAAAATAGTGAACTTTACACTTCATAGATGGCAACTTTTTATCACCCAAAGTTGGCCTGATGTTATTTACTTTGTTGTAATCTGACATAGGAGCACCTACATGGCCAAAGAAAATATTCAAAATGACATTAACGTTGGACGTATTCGATGCTCTATATAATGTGTAAATGATCTTCTTTGTAGGTAGGCCACATCGTCTTCTGTATTATAAGTGGAATGCCTTCAAACCAATCAATATTTCGAGACAAAATCAAATCCAACAAACTCGTGGAAAAATGGTGCTACTCCTTGAGACCAATGTGTTAATTTTTCCAAAATCAGGTTAGTTAGGGATAAATATGTTCATTAGTTGATTTAATCGTTTCCCAAACTCAAGCGAAGTAATTTTACTTCTATAAATTTTTAAATTGGGAAGCCCATATCCAGAAGGGTATCATGTGGATTGGACAAGGGATTGGTGTGGGTTTGATGTATCTGGTGAACAATTACCTTGTTGTTTCCATCAATGGTACACAATCTAATGAGTGGACGCCATAATATCAATATCAAATCTATGTTACCTACAAATTTTGTACATGTTATGGTAGGAGTACCCCAACACAATCTGACGACACAAATCATGATTATGCAATACCACCCCAGCCCTCTGCACCAATCAAAATGTGAATAAATAGAATTAAAATTTTGTAAAAATAAATTAAATTTTCCCCTAATGTTGACTTTATACATTGTTGTTTTAATTTTTCATCAACAACAAAGGATAATTGAAGGTCGACGCATTTTCAAATGCGTTATAGCCTACTGTGACAAGGATGATAATAATAATGTGTAAGATAATGTAATAACATATTTATTATATTTGGTGTGAATAATTAAAGTGTATTTGTATATTTTAACATTGTGTGTCGTTCAATATTTTGTGCTCAAATAGAATATGTATATTTTAATATAATTTTCAATTATGGGTTCAAAAATAATCAGAAATATAAAATCAAATCACTTTTAATTGAATGTAGTTTTTGTTATTGAAAATGATATCATGTAACTATTGTATAATAATAATCCCTAAGGGATAACTTAGTTGGTCAAGTTCTCTTTGCTAAGTACCTTGTTAATCGGGAGGTCACGTGGTCAAATCTCCTCAATGCCCTTGGGGTTAGGCCTTGCTAGTTTGGTTGGCGTGTAGATCCCTTCGGGTCGATCTACCTAAATTTTTTCGTGGATGTAATGGACACTCAATGTCCATGAAAAAACTATTATATAATAATATAAATATTAATGTTTATTTATCAAAATTTTCATATATTTACATTATAATTTAATTCTTTTATATATTTAAAAAAAATTAATAAATTTTTAAAGTTAGATCATTCAAAACAGTATGCCATTCATATTTACAACACATTTACAAACATAATAATTGAACAAATAATTGAAATATATAAATACTATTAAGACATGTAATACCCTGATTAAAACTATATTCTTTAATTATATGAAGAGAATGAAACCATTTATTTACTCCATAGTTGAAAAAATAATTCAACAACCAAATAAACTAGTCAGCGAGAAACAAAGTCAGGCCTCCGAGGGATCGTTGAGTTTCAAAGGAGGGTCGACCCCCAAACTCAAGTATGGGTTGACCACCACTTGGTTCTAGTAGGGACCATAAGACATGTGTATACATAATCTCTAGTGCCCAGTTTAAAAATAAAATCGTAGTATCTTAGAGGAGGTGTCATCAAAACAAAGAAAGCATGTTCAAGGCATAGAATGTTGATCTGAATGGGAAAACTAGCTTTGTTGTGCTAAATTCCTCTTCAGAATATGTAAAAGTGCTTAAGGATTCATGAGGTTAATTGCAAGTTTTAACATGAGTTTTTGAAGGTTTTTATGTAAATTGCATGTACAAATTAACATAAACAAATGACTAAACAACAACATATAACATACATGAACATCACCAAAATAGTATCACAACAACACATGATGAAGGAGTTAACCCTGCCTGGACTACGTCTCCTTGTCCAGTTTCCAATTGCTTGATCCTCTCTATTATGCTCAAAAGTGTGAATACATCAGCTTACAATGCTCAGATGGTTCTGAAACCTATTCCAATGGCTCTAGAATGCCAAAAAATGCATGCCTAACCTCCTTTTGCTCCTGATTTGGTAAAAAACGAAAGAAGTTATGGCTTCCCCAAGTCTTTCTGCTAATCGCACCTCAATTTCCCCAAAATATAGCACCATCCTACAAATTCGCCTCCAATTCCGCTAACCAAGCATCGATTTTGCCTAATTTTGGGCAAAATTGTCGAACGGATTGAATGCCCTATAAGGCCTTAAATCTGAAATTTGGACATGTGGGGGACCATGTGCCCGGGGCTAAGGCCAATGGCTCGCCCTGTTAGTCGGGCCCCAAATCCACTCCGATGGTGGTCATGTTGGGCGGCATGCACCCAAGGGCTAGCCCCTTCCCACTCCATCATGGTTGTGTTGAATGGCATGCACCCAAGGGCTGGCCCTTTTCCGGATGGCACAACACTTAAACTTTAAATATATGCCAACAACCATAGTTTATAAGCACTACTCGTATGGATTATTGGCAATGGCTTGGAATTTGGACTTGGAGGTCATGGGTTCGATCCCTTCCCGCTGCTGCTCGAACCTTAACCATATTTTTGGTGGCCCTCGGGCTACCACATGGTGGCCCCTAGATGGGCCACATGGAAGCCTATGGTTAGCCACCAACCAACCAATCAAACTCATCCAAATCAGCTCCAATAACATTGTGCCACTTGGAAACACACCATTCGTTGGAGGTCAATCAGTCACATGCACAAGCACCCTAGCATGTTGGCATGATCAATCAGCGGCACATCAGCAGTAC
Source organism: Pinus taeda (assembly GCA_000404065.3). Lineage (NCBI taxonomy): Eukaryota > Viridiplantae > Streptophyta > Pinopsida > Pinales > Pinaceae > Pinus > Pinus taeda. The sequence continues at coordinate 56,561 of APFE030796545.1, read as the reverse complement.
GAACTGTTGACTGGGCTGTTTGCATTTTTTTATTATAAATTTCACTGTTTAGGAAAAAGAATAGAACATCTTTCTAGGAGCATACGGAGTCTGTTTTGCGCGAAAGGAGTTGCGCCAGATTTAGGATGACGAGAACTATGCAGTCGTTTAGGTTCCACACTGATCCAAAAACTTGAAATTTTGAGCAAATTTTTGAGCACCTAATCATTCCTGCCCACTGGAAGCCTTTTGGACCCCAAAAGATCTCTTTCAGTTTTTCAGTAGGTGAGGATACAATTCCCTCACCTTTCCAATCTTGATCCATTTGGATTTGGAAGGATTTGTTCCTTTGAGCCCCACACGAAGGTAATCCACATTCCCTCGTTTTGAAGACCTTGTTCTTCTGTCAAGAATGGTGTCTTGTTGTAGTTCATCAAGGTATTTAGGAGAGAAATATTCAATGGACGAAATTTGAACATTCTCTCCTTGATCCTCAATCAAAGGAGGCTCATACAACCTTAAATTTTCCACATTAACAACAACATAAATTTCATATATGAAGGCAAATCCAACCTGAAATCATTGTCACCAATATTTTCTAGAATTCTGAACGGACCACATCTAATTGGTTTCAACTCTTACCTTCTCAGTGGAGCCTCTCTTTGCTAATGTGAAGCCAAAATTCATCACCAACTTGGAACTTGTGATCTACATGATGCTTGTCATGCCTTGACTTTTACTTGCCTTGGCTCTTTTCTTGTTGTTCTTGAACTATTTGAGGTGCCATTTGGAATCGTTCAATGAAATTCTTGGCTTTTGCAATGTCATCATCAATAGCAACATCCTTCTTACCAAGATGGTATAACAAATTATGACGCAAATGGTAATCAAACTCCCCTACTTGGTTCTCTTAACTCAAGCTTAAATGTACTATTTGAAAGTATGCATGTTGTTGAACATAATTTTCATGTAAAACAAAATTATTCTTGAGTAAATTAGTTGCACTAACAATAGGCCTAGAAAAAATATCATAAACCTTGTTGTATATACCTTTCTTATACCCGTTGACCAAGTGGAATTATTGTAAGGATCCCATCCTTCGAAAGTGCTTTGATTGTTGCAACGTTGTCACTGCACAATTGAAAATTTTTGAATGACATGAAATGGGTTTACCATATTGCATGAGGACTGTGCCCATGGCATAGTTGCTTGTAAGTACATGAGCCGAACCGATATTTTCTTTCAAGACATCAAATGCCTTTTGTTGCTTGCCTCCCCACTGGAAGACCTTTTCCACACTAGACAATGCATGCAAATGAGTTGCGATAGAAAAAAAGTTAACAATAAACTTTCTTCAATATTGGGCTGCTCCTAAAACAAATCCTACTCCAATGAATGTCTTGGGCATTGGCCAATTCATCATGGCATTGACCTTGGAGGGGTCTATCTTCAACTCACCTCCTCCAAAAATATGCCTCAAGCACACCAAAGAAGTTTTATCGAATTCACACTTTGACATCTTCAAAAACAACTATTCTTTTTCAAGATATCAAGTACTTTTCTCACATGCATGACATGTTCATCAGGAGATTTTTTGAGAACCAATATGTCATTTAAATAGAATATCTTATCTAGAAATGGCTCCAATACATCATTCATCATACACACGAACGTAGAAGGAGCATGGCAAAGACCAAAAAGCATAACTTCCCATTCAAAAAAAACCTTGCTTTGTTTTGAATATCATCTTCCATGTGTCTCCTTAAGTAATTCTACTTTGATGGTATCCACTCCTTAAGTTACACTTAGTGACATGCTTTCCATTCTTCTTGGTCACCAAAACAATAGGTGACCCGTCTGGCGAAGGAGATGGTCGATTGATCCCTTTGTTTAACAACTCTTAGGTTTGCTTTTGTATTTCTGCATTTTCTATTATTGACATCCTGTACATGCCAATGTTAGAAAGATGACAATATTGTTGCAATGGTATTTCATGTTGGATTTCCCTCTTAGAAGGCAATCCCTTCGGTGCCTGAAATAACTCATCATTTGATTAATCACCTCAATCAAATCAGATTTCAATTTTGTATCACAACCTTCAGACGCTTCATAATCAACATCATTCTTTGGTTTAATCATGAGAAGTACTATATTCTTGCTTGAATTCACTAGTCTTTTCATTTGCCCTGTATTAACTAATGAAAAATTTAGTTTCTTGCAATGAGCTCTCACAATATAATCCACACCATCTTTTAACAAGTGGTACTTTTTTTCATGATGATAGAAGATTTCTTTTCTATCATAGAGGTAAGGACTACCCAAAACAATTCCTGAAATATCAAGCGATACAACCTCTAATTCAACTTCACCAATGAAGTTTGTTGTGATTGCAAACTGAAAAATACATTTCCCTATAACCTGTAAGCTTGTGTCCTTGCATATCCAACCCAATGGATATGGCTTGGGATGTAGAATGGTTTCAAGATTAAATTTCCTGACTAAGTCTTTAGATATCAAGTTGGCTTGAGACCCACTATCAAATAGTGTGTCGATTTTTGTATGTTTTGAAATAACCCTCACATGAAATAATTCAATCCTTGTTTCTTCATTTGGAGTGCTAGTGTGACAATTTGACGTACTAGTGCTAGCATGGATTCTTTTCCTTTTATGCCCATGGTTGTAATTTTAGTTTCATCACCCGAATCGGATTCCAAATCCTCTTGGATGATTACAATTGTCTTTTCTTTTCCTTTGTTGTTGAGTTTCTTATACCTCATCTTTGCATGAAGCTTCCAACAATGAGCTTCATTGTGACCCTCTTTGGAACAATGTTTACATATTGTTTTCTCTCCTTCCTTTTTAATTGATGCATTTTTCTTTTCTTTGAAACCCTTTTCTTTTTCTTTACCCTTGAATGGCTTTTTACTACCCTCTTCTAGAGTATTTTTTCTCTTGCCTCATGATGAGTGGCTTGCACACAAACCTCATCTATATTATTGGGATTACACATAAGGATAGTATGCCTAAGGTAACTGTGTAAACCACCTATATACTTCAGCAAAGTGTCTTGTAATTGAAAATCTACACCTAACATTAGAGACCTTCTTCTAAATTCTTGGGTGTAATCTTGCACATTTTGACCTCTAAGTTGTCTAAAGTTCTGCCAGTTCATGATGGCTTTCTGCATATATGCTAGAGGGTAAAACTATGTTTTAATTGCAGCAATGAAATCAGACCAAGAAATTGAGATCTTACTATGTTTTTTTATCTCTTCTTGTGTCCTGGCTTCCCACCATACTAGTGTTGTACCCTCCAACCTCAAGGAAGCTAGATGAATCTTTATGTCATCATCTTGAAGGCTTTGAATTCTACAATAGACCTCCAACTGACGAACCCAATTGTCAAGCTTCTTTGCATTTACTTCACCATTATACATGGGAAGTTCAAATTTAACATCAAGTTTTAACAGGGGTGTTTTACCAATTTCTTTTGAGGTATGTTGATGAGTATGAGTAAGGGTTGTATTAGTGGAAGAGGGTGAATATTCCAGTGAGAATGAAGATGAAGATGATGGTGGAGAGGGTGGAGGTTTACCTCCTCCTCCTAAAGAACCTTCTCCTTTTAGAGGCTTGGAGCTTTCACCCTGTAGTCTTGTATTTGTCTCTTGATAGAGGACTTTCACCATCTCTATCATGTCAAAGAAAGCCTTCCTAAAAACCTTCTCATCTTGTATCATATTTGCAGGCTCTCCTTCATGTGACATGATCACTAAAGCTTCAACTGCAATTTGATGTAGAATTGGTGGTGGAGATTGTGGCAATCTTACACTCCTTTTCCTTGACCCAACTTCAGGACCTTCAACCAACTTCCTTTCTCCTCTCTTGAGCTTCAACTTTGTAAGCATCACATTCACTTGCAAACAGTTAAATCCTTCTTGCACAAAGAAAACCAAGAGCTTTGATACCAAACTTGATCTAAATGGGAAAATTAGTTTTGTTGTGCTAAATTCCTCTTTAGAATATGTAAAAGTACTTAAGGATTGATGAGGTTAATCACAACTTTTAACATGAGTTTTTGAATGTTTTTATGTAAATTGCATGTACAAATTAACATAAACAAATAACTGAACAACGGCATATAACAGACATGAACATCACCAAAAAAGTATCACAATAGCACATGATGAAGGAGTTCACCCCGCCTGGGCTACGTCTCTATTATGCTCAAACATGTGAATACATCAGTTTATAATGCTCAGATGGCTTTGAAACGTGTTCCAATGGCTCCAAAATGCCCAAAAATGTCTGTCTAGCCTCTTTCTGCTTCTGATTTGGTAAAAAACTGAAGAAGTTATGGCTTCCCCAAGTCTTTCTGCTAATCGCACCTCAATTTCCCCAAAATCCAGTGCCATCCTACAAATTTGCCTCCAATTTTACTAATCGAGCATCGATTTTGCCTAATTTCGAGCGAAATTATCAAACAGAAATGCCTTATAAGGCCTTAAATCCAAAAATTTTGGACTTGTGGGGGGCCATGTGCCTGGGGCTAAGGACTACAGCCCACCCCCATTGGTCAAGCCCCCACTTCGCTCTGATGGTGGTAATATTAGGTGGCACGCGCCTAAGGGCTGGCCCCCATGTGGGTTGGCGCCTTCCCGTTCCATGTGGTCGTGTTGAATGGCACGCGCCCAAGGGCTGACCCTTTTTCCGGATGGCGCAACACTTAAACTTTAAATATATGCCAACGACCATAGTTTATAACCACTACTTGTATGGCGTATTGGCAATGGCTTAGACTTTGGACTTGGAGGTTGTGGGTTCCACCCCCGCCCGTTGCTGCTTGGACCTTAACCCAATTTTTGGTGGCCTTCACGCTGCCACGTGGCTGCCCCTAGCTGAGCCACGTGGCAGCCTGCGGTTGGCCACCAACCAACCAATCAAACTTGTTCAAATGAGCTCCCATAACATCATGCCACTTGGCAACAAACCATTCATCAGAGGTCAATTTGTGACATGCACAGTCACCCTCCCACGTAGGCATGGCCAATGAGCGCCATGTCAGCTGTACAAACTACTGATTGAGATGTCTGCATTTTTTTTAATTTGCTTTTGTTATGAAATCAAACAAAACATGTTTCTGGGAGCATAACGAGTTTGTTTTGCGTGAAACAAGTTGCGTCGGATTCAAGATGACGAGAACTACGTAGTCGTATAAATTCCACACTGATCCTACAACTTTGAATTTTGACCACCTAATCAAAGGTGGACCTTGAAAAGCTTAGAGCGAGGTTGTCAAACCAACAAAGAGACGACTCCAGTAATTTCTCGCGAGACACAAAGTATATGCAAATTAGGTCTAAGGATGCGTTTAAATAAATAAGCAAGGTCATTTAAAGGAAGAGTCGTCATCATTGTTATGGAGAATTAAGCTCCATATTCGGTGTTTGGAAGAGTTGGGATGTGAAGTGAAAACACAAAAGGAGAAGGGGCCCGACCTCCGACTTCTCGATCACTCCATTTTCCATATATTCGTTATTTAAATTGATCCACCATAAATACACATGTGATGAATTCAATTTTAAAATATAAATTGATTTTTAAAATAAAAAATACATAATTAAATTAAAAAGAACAAATTATATATAGTAGAATTATATTTTAAAAGTTAAAAAAATACAAATGTGCTCTTGATTGGACGTACACTTGTTTTGATTAATCTCCCCTAAAGGATCCACAGTGAAGCAAAGGATCAAACAACGACATGGGCAAACTAAGCAAATGATGGAGCAAATTGAGGAATTGAGCTTATAGAGAGCAATTGATGGAACGAATTGAGGAATTGAACTGACAAAGTAATGAAAGTGATCAAACAAATGCAAAAGAAAATTGAGCAAGTAACATAATGAATTGAAGGAATTGAGGCAATAGAGGAACGAATGCGAATTTAGGGAATTGATCGAAAAATGAACACAATTTTTAAGTAAGTATTTTAAAACATAATTCGTTCAAGCAAGGTTGTGCCATTGTCAAAATCACCATACCCTAAAAAAATTAACGATATTCTTAATCAACATATTAGAGTTTTTCAAAGGATAAAATTATCATTCAATAACTTATCTATCAGTGTTTATGATGTATATGGGAGGGTTGTTATAGGTCGACCGGCTATTTGTGTTATTGGAGTGCGAAAAACTCGAGCTCGTTGGTGATATGACCTAATTGGTATATAGGAAAAGAAGTATGTGAAGGTCAACTAAGAAGTATGTGAAGGTCAACGCATAGAATAAGAGGGATAATAAAATAAAAATTTTGTAATATATTTTTTTTCTACCCGTAGGCAGTGTTAAGATGTATTATTAGTCCCTGCCTTCAGCACGACTATAGCGATCGATTGATCGTTGACCCTGCATTAATTCATCTTTTGACCGATTTTTTTTTTCTGCCTATAAGTATTTTAACCAAAGTTTAATGCTGACAATGTCATTCAATGAAATTTTAACCAAAGTTTTTTTTTTTGAAAAATATTCTACCTCTTATTGCGGCCTTCACGTGGCCCGATACTAAAATATTGTGGTAACTTATCAATTTAAACTAAGTTTTATGTTGGCAAGTTCATTCATCAAAATTTTAACCAAAGTATTTCGAGAGAAAATATTCGACCTCTTATTGTAAGCTTCACGTACCTCGATGCAGGAAGGTTCGCCCAACTTTATTTTAACCAAAGTCCTATGTTATTTTAACCAAAGTCCGGTTGTGGCAAAGTCTTTTATCATGCAAATATTTTTCCATATCCAAACAATTTTATTGTGCAAAGTTTTTTCTATATCCAAAACGTTTTTAGAAGGGCATACATCCAAAGTTACTGCAGCGAATGTCCTTCCAAGGTCCTTTCCACATGTCTTCCAAGGACCTTTCCACATGTCCTTTTGCATGCATGCAACATTAGTATTGTAAGCTCTAGTATTGTAAATGACACCATCCTTAGCCGGTGCAAGACATTGTTGCTCGAACTTTGGTTTTGACAGCCAGCAAAGGAGACATTGTTGCTGCAACTTGAGGCTTTGAGAGCTAGCAAAGGAGAGGTGCAACGATTGGCCTCGAGTTTCTCCATCAATTTCATGAAGTTTACTGTAAACTTATTAAATCTAGCTTCCTTATTTCCTACAGTCTATGGAGCTTTCTCGTTTTTAGGTCTAGTTTCCCTTCTTGCATGCCGATCTTTCTCACTGGGCTTGCATTCTGTGTTGTTCTTATTACAGGGTTGTTTCTCCATCAATTTCATGAAGTTTACTGTAAACTTATTAAATCTAGCTTCCTTATTTCCTACAGTCTATGGAGCTTTCTCGTTTTTAGGTCTAGTTTCCCTTCTTGCATGCCGATCTTTCTCACTGGGCTTGTATTCTGTGTTGTTCTTATTACAGGGTTCACGTGGCCCATGCAATGAAATTGTGGTAATATCATTTTATCCAAAATTCCGTGGTTTTATATAAGGTTGTCAATTTCTTTATATCCAAAGTTTCATTTCATCCCAAGTTCGGTTCGGTTATATATAACGTTGTCGATTTCTTTATATCCAAAATTTCATTTTATCCAAAGTTCGGTTTTATATAGGGTTGTCGATTTCTTTATATCCAAAGTTTTATTTTATCCCAAGTTCGATTTTATATACGGTTCTCTATTTCTTTATATCCAAAATTTTTGCAGCTAACGTACTTACAGGCCCTTTCCACATGTCTATCCCAGCTCTTTCCACATGGCTATTAACATACAACTCTGGTATTGTGAAATTCGGTGTAGAAGGATCAAGCAGAAACTAAAGCCACTGTTTCACCATTTCGTTGTCGCCTGCCCAGAAGAACATGGAGTCTACAAGAATTCAATTCCACTCGAAGTCTGTAAGAATTCAATTCCACCCTTTCGACCTGCTGTGTTATCTACGTTCTCTTGTATCTACTTACCCGTGCTATGGTATCTACCTATCCAGAAGACAGTTATCCCGCGTTATTATTATATACTATATAGCGTTTCAGTTTGCACAAATTATACCTCCGTTCACCACATACCTTACTTGTCGTGCTGCTCCTACGGTAGAGGTCGTAGTAGTCGTGATGTGCACGCAAGTTCAAATTAATTTTTTTTGGTGGCCACTTTTGTTGAATTGATTTTGTTGTTGGTGGCGACTTTTATTGAATTTAATTGGTTGCCTATATTTTCAACAAAGAATATATGAAAAAAAAATCTCCGGGTAAATTTTTGGTGACGACTGTCTAACATATTCTTTGCCAAAACATTGCCAAAACGTTTTGGCAAAAACATTGCAAAACATTGATTTCTACGTAGTCCGGTTAAAGCATATCACACCAGTGATCTATTTTCAATTTACTGCACGTAAATATGAAAAAATAACATAGCCAATATTGATGTATGTATTTTGATTTGACATGGTTATTATATACATACGTTTGGTGTCATATAAATTCTTTAATGCATGGGTATGTTTTTATTTGATCGGAAATGTGCTAAGAAGTCTGATCGTGGTTTGTTGGACACCAGCTGAATGGCTCCACGAATTTTCCTCCCAATTCACTCACCCCACACTTGGAGAAGACCCGACCGTCGATTTGGTATAGTTTCGATAATCAATAATACTTTACAATAAATTAGTGAAAATAAAATATAAAAAACATTATTAATTTATTAATTATTTTATTCGATTATAAATATCAAATATTAATAATACTAATATTTATATAAATAAAATCTTCATTTTTTTTACTTTGCAAAGTTGCAAAGTTTCCTCAACTGAAAGTTCAATGTGTTAGATTTCAAAATGTTATTTTTATTAAGATTTGTATTATGGTTTATGCAATATATGTTTACATTTTCATTTATAGGTTTATAAGTTTTCTTTTTATTATTACTATGAATTAAGTTAATTGTCTTGGTTTACTTCACCACACATATATCATTTTTTTAGAATTCAATATGAGTAACAAATGTGATCTATTTGTCTACATTCCATTTGTTTTTCTATTTAATTTTATGTGTGCTACTAGTATCAAATTGCTCTGAATTCATGAGTTACAGGAACTTTATTGAAGCGGCTGAAACACACAGCTTCCATCATCATTCTCTACATTTTTTATATTTGGTGAGACACTTATATTAAGAAAACTAATAACAAATTTGAAACACACAGCTCCCATCATCATTCTCTACATTTTTTATATTTGGTAAGACACTTATATTAAGAAAATTAATAAAAAAATTTCAATCCCTTTATTAAAAAAAAAAAGTTTAAATCTAAGTTTGAAAGGTTTTTCTCTAATTTTTTGTTTTTACATCGAGAATGAATTATTCTTTTTATATGAAAGTAAAAAATGATTGGAAATTTTGCATATACACATATATTATAAATTTTAGTGTGTCAAATTGTTTAAATTTTAAATAAAAAAAATTATTTTATTGTTTTATATAGGAACGATTCAATACAATGTTGAACATGCAAAATTTATTTTATTGTTTTATATATAGGAATGATTCAATGCAATGTTGAACATGCTGGTTTTTAGATGTATGTTTTTATTTTTATTAATTATAAGTTTTTATTATTTTTCTCATTGTGAATTGGGTTGGTTAGTTAATTTTTTAAACTCAAAATTATATTTAACTTATATCAAATTTCATATTATTGCTAATTGTGAACAACATTCCTAATATATTTACAATCAAGTTCATTGTGTAACTAACATTATTGATGCCTAGAGAAGTCTATCCAATCTAAACTTTTTTGAACATTTATTTCTTCTTAATCTATTGAAATTATATTTTTTTAGTCCATTGAAACTAAACTTCTTTGAACATCTATTTCTTCCTTTTCATTAATATATAGAATATCTTTGTTTCTTCTCTTAATAGATTGCAGTGTCAAATTTGTTTGTACGTGTATATTCATATAGTGTATGAGTTTGGTACATAAATACACCACTTAAATCTAAGCGAACTAGTTAGAAGCACCACCTAAAATATTATGATAAATCTGGCATGTTGCTCAATTCAATACGTTCCATTTTACACTGAAAAATGACATAGTTATGGTGGTGACCTATGCACATTCACTAATTTTATATTCCTTTGGATTTGTGTGTAAATTAGTTTGTCTCTTTGAATATCAAATATCACTGCAGGATGTGGTAAGAGTGGAAGATTTGGCCTCATCACACCATGCAGATGTGAGTAAGTATTGAATGCCGAAAACTTTTGAAGACATCGTATTTGTCCACAACCGCTTGAATCAAACATCATCCCGAGCCCTGTATAAGGTGTTATTGTTGAAGAACTGTGTAAGATGTTATATGGCATTTTCTATTTAACCAGATTTATTGCAATTTAATATAAGTTTCTATTTACTAACATTTATGTGAAATTATTTGGTATTTTCGTCATTTGGGTCAAGTTATTTATGTGTGAAATTATTTGGATGACTTTCTACTTGTTATGCATTACAAGTTCCACGAATCAAACTCCAAGCTAAACTTGGAATACAACAATTGTGAGAATGATAGGGAGAACAGACTAGGCGATTGGGACCACCTAGGAAAAGCAGCCTAGGCAGGGACTACCGCTGCCTGCAGCACTTGTTGTTAAAGGGTTTTTATTTCAACTTAAGGGGAATGAGGATTTGTTGATTTTATTTATTTATTGACAACTTAGATTGATTCTCAACGAAATATGCTCAGCATACGCTTAGCCTTGATGTTTATCAAGGGTTATAGTGTGTTACAGAGTTTATTAGGTTGTATTGACTTTTAATAAATTAAAAAAATCGAATTTAAAAAATTAAATTTGTGCCCAGTGACTCCCCCACCAATTTCCTAGGGATTTGAGATTATTCCAATTCTAATAAGCTCCTCCATGATAAGTTCTTCATTATTATTTATAACATTCATTTATATATAAGAAAATTTTATTTAGCAAAATGGTCCATTACTTTTAATAAATAAAAAAAATTAGATTCTTGTTAAGTGGCTCCCCACCCACCAATTTCCTAGGGATTTGAGATTACTCCAATTCTAATAAGTTCTTTCATGATAAGTTTCTCATTATTATTTATAGTATTCATTTATATATAAGCAAAATTTATTTCACAAAATGATCATTTTACAATAAGATGTGTAATTCTTTTCTTTTCTCAAGTTAAAGTTGACCCATAACCTTTTTATACATGGTTAATCATGTAAATGTATGCATTAGTAACACTTTCATTTTGTTGCAATAGTTTTTTTTTCTTATATTTATAAAGCCGGCCTCTATGTCAACAACATTCATATTTTTTATATTAATTGTGCTAATTTATTGGCATATAAATTAATGATGTTGAAACACTATATGACATGTTATTTAGTTTTTATATTTATTCTTTTATATAAAAATAAAAAATAAAATTTTTTAAGGTAATATATTTAATGTTGTTTCATTCCAATTAATTGAATATTTCACAACTAAAAATATTTTTTAATTAATATTTAAGATTTCTTAAAATTTTAAATTCTATTTATTTAATTACTTAGTATACTCGTGAGGCAATTACGTTAAACTTATAAATTATAAATAACAATTCTTTTTACTCAACTACAAACTTTTTGAAATTGCAATTTATTTATTCTCTTTATTAAAATAAGAGTTACAAGTAGCTAGTAAGCTACTTATCACTTAGCTTAAATATAGCTTAATTAAACTAAAAAACAATAAACATAAAGATTTCATAACAAAAATAAAACAACTAATTAAAATTTTTATTGTTGAATGCCATAACCAAAAATAAAGAAATGCTATTAACTAATATTGTTTATATTAGAATATATGCACTTTAATGTGTATTTATTTTTTATGCATATATATGTGTTTATTTTTATAATGTATATAAATTTTTATAATTAAATTTATGAAAATATATCTTTAATATAATAAAAATATATTTTTAAATTGAAAATATAGAGAAAATAAATCAAGAAAGTGGAATATAATAATAGGATGACATTAAAATTATATTAATAATTGGTTTGATATATATTTTGTAATCGGAGTATTTTTTTCTAATATACTTTTAATAATGGCATTTGTTTACATATATATTAATGTGGTTTGACGGGGGAGTAAATATTAGTATGGTTTGAGTAGTATACGAAAGACCCAGTGATCCCACTCCTATATTTAAATTACGTATAAATTAACAAGTTGGCCATTAAACATATTAAGACTATGTTAAGAGTTCTGGAAACCTTTATTAATTTAAAATATATATTCAAACTTCTTCTTAATATTATATTAGATTTTAATTTAAGATTATGTTTTTAGGTTGGTATCGCATTTAGATATTTTAAAATATGTATTTAGATATAATCTTATTATACTTATTTATTGAAAGGCAAGTTATATTGTGATCAGTTTATGGTAAAAAGAAAAATTTTTGAATTTTTGAAATAATTTATAAACTTGAAAAAATTAATAGTTTCATGATCCACAAGTCACGCAACATGGTTTAGATATTAAATCATTCGAATTTTGAAGTGGTCTCTGGACGCTTTTCATGATTATAGTTTGAAAATAACTAGCATTTGCACCAGATGTTGCAAAGAAAACGCCGTAAGGCATAAATTGAAGAACAATGGCGATATAGGAATAGGCACATGTAAATAAGGTGCAGATATGTAATATAAATGAAATTCTATGGTTGACCATGGTTACCCATGAATAATACCGGTAGTATGTTGACAAATAATAAGGGTGCTTTTCACTGATAATTTTAATTATTATTCTGGTAATGTTTTGATGGTTTGGATGCAACCTTATGTTCATTGAAAATTATTTCCAAATCGATAGCATCCAACTTTTTAAATGAAACTGATCAATTAAGATTTGCAATTTTAGGAATCAATGTTTTGATGATTTCAACCTTTTAAATGAAACTAATCAATTAAGATTTGCAATTTTAGGGATTAATGTTGTGATGATTTGGATGCGATCTTATGTTCATTGAAAATTATTTTCAAATCAATAACATCCAACTTTTTAAATGAAACTAATCAATTAGTATTTGCAATTTTAGGAATTCTCCTCTGTCAAATTTTTATAATATATATTTGATTTAAAACACTATTCACTAATTCCAAGAAAACAAAACCAACAGATAAATAAGTTTAGGTTTAGAAACAGAACCCTGCATAATCTGTTTCCAATAAAACTATCAATTTTGTCTTAACATCATAGGATCAAATTTTCACTGAAGTCTGCATTGTTTGTCTTAATGACCTTGATTTTATAAACAGAGAGGGATTTGTTTTCCTGCATTATTTCTTCCATAGTTGATTGAATTTCATCCTTAATGTAAGATGCAGTGCTTGTGTGAAAACTCTTGGCTACTTTCCTAGCTTATGGGACAATTACTATTAGTGAAATTATGGGACAATTACTATTAGTGAAAACAACGGGTTGGTAAACCAACCTTGTTACAGGCTCTGTGCAACCTATTGAAAGGTCCAACGCTCAAAATTAACGGGCATAAAGTTAATTCAACGGTCTGTATAAAAGGCACATGAGATTACCTTCGCAAATATTCCCTGGTCAAATATAAAAACTATGATTATAGGCATCCAAATCTATTCCTACTGAAGTGAGGTAATGCCTTCCAAGTGAGGTAAGGTCCTGCACTTTATTTTGTTTTTTCTGTTGTGCAAGCTTTATATGTTCCCGAATGCCATTATTGCAATCAAGGGAATCGAGCATGTGCCCTCAAGTTTGATGCCCACAATCCTGAACTTCGATGGTACATAATTGAACAAAGAAAATGCAACAAACCTCAGATTGACTAGCCTGCATACTGGCACAAACAAAGACAACCAATCAATTGTAATGATAGTCACTTGAAATTTGAAGAAAACAGATAATAATTAATACAATAGTCATAGTGGTGTAGTAGTAAGACCCCACTCAATATGTGGCAAAGATTAAGGGCAGTAGGTTATAATAGTGTATATCTATGTATTAAGAGAGTGTATATTAGAATGTTTGGCAAGAATATTAATGTTAGATATCATTTTTGGCATTCAATTGCGTTAAGTAAGTCATTCATTTATGGCCATTTCCATGAGAGGTGGTAGTAATTGACTAATTGCAGAAACCGACTACAAATAGATTTTTATGACAGTTCATCGATTGCTGTTAGTTATGATTGTGTTTCCCTTTATTAATTCATGAATGTGGTGTAATGTTTCCTCCTATTATGGACTTAAATGGTTTATATAAAATTTGAGGAGATTCACTTAATCGATCTTTTTCTTATCATGAAATATATGAAGATCATTTCCAGAAATGTAGGTATTGTATTTCATGCCAATCCATTTGTTATAAGTCAATTGGCATCCAGTTATCATTGAAAAATGCTTACAACAACATTCACTGATAAGCAAATCTTAGAATGCACATCTTTAATTAATAAATAACAAGATGTCCTTTTTGAACACAACTTCCAACTTTAACCATTTCATTAATGAACAAGGACACTTCTCAGTATTAAGTCCCTACTTGTAGATTATGCATGACTTCCCTACTTGCAGATTATTCATGACTTCTTTGGGGATATAAATATAAACAATAAAGACACAAAAAAAACAAAAAACTCTCAATACAAAATTAATTAAACAAAGGACAGAAAAGATAAAGAACAACATGGCCAAGCTACAACCTTTCATTTCTTTGCTCTATTGTATTATCCAAGACAAATTGAAGTAAGATGATACTTGATAATTCTTTTCTAAATACTATTAGAAGAGAAATATAACCTACCATGTTTGGACGAGGCTAAATCACACATATAATGTGTATTTGATTGAACAAAAAAATCATAAAAATTGTTGTAAATGTTTAATATAAAATGAAACAGGACTTTTCGATCATATATTAGATCATATTTATCTAATCTCTAGCATTTTCATTTTTTTTGAACAAAAACAAATTCACATTTAAGTTATTAATTGTTGAAATGATTACATATAAATGTGCAAAGTTGGGAGCTTGAATTCTTGTAGGGGTTACAAACATCTCGGCTGTATTGTACGCGTTTTTGAAAGTGGCTGGTATATTCAAATTGTTGCAAACCAACACTGACGAAATATTTCTGTAGATTTACATGAAAAACACCTCAATTATATCTGATGAGTGTGCCTACATACAAAAATGATATGACTTTCTTCACCTCAACACTTTTGAAATCTGTGAGTTAGCCGATTGCTGAAAGTTATCTTTCATGGTTCCTTCTAATGATTTTCCATTTGATAAAGAAGTGGGTGCTGCTATATCAAAGGAAGATGTTGGATTCCAAATGGTAAAAATATCCTAAAAAGGGATGGAATTTTCCTTTCCATTCTTCAATTCAAACCATTTGCCTTGTGGCAGGGTCTCCCCATCAAGAATTTAATTGATTTTTGAGTGAGTGAATCAGGTTCTCTTATGCTAGTAAATTGGACTGCCTTGGTGTGTTGTGCCCAGTGTGGGGGAACTTTGTGCACCATCCCATTCTCATCATCTAAGGACATTCAACCAACCATATGATGGTGTAGTTCTACACCATTCCATGAAGGGATTTGCATTTCTTATTCTTTTTAATCAGCGCCCTGAAAGGGTGGCCTCAAAAACCTAGCTAGGGAAAGATGTAGCTAGGGCACTTGTTGCAAAACAAGAACTACGCAAGAAAGAAACTTGTTCATAATTTGGATTTTGGGTCTATATTATTCCATCAACATCGAAAAGGATTTCCTCATTTCCTTTAGGAGACCAGGGCCCAAAAACCACTTTCACATAAATGCTTACAAAGTTGGAAAAGTGGTTGGAAATGTACTTCGAGGATTAAGAAAAATATTCCAAGGCACCCACTAATTGCATGGATGGAATACTTATTATAAGAATAATGAGGGAGATTGTTATTCCTTACCCAAATTGGAAAAGAGGGCGAGGCATCTAAGAAGGTATCAAATGTGAGGTTACAAGGTTGGAACAAGGTCCATCTGCACGGCCAAATTTAGTGGTAACCAAAAGATATGATAGTTTCATTGTATATTTTGGGCATTAATGCCTCAGAATAAGGAAGACATCAAGAAATTTAGCATCAAATGACAATTGCATTCACCACAACTCGATTCTAAATAAATCCAAACAAACACTTCGATACAAATAAATCTTCTAAAATCACTGCCATCTCTAGCCCACTTACAACTAAAGAAATCAAAGTCAACATTATCAATGTCTTTGAGGTCGGTTATGGTGTTGTATGTTTTCCAAAAACCATAGAATATGAGAAAAATAGAATGAAGGAAAGCTTCATTGCATGGATGTTCATAGTCAAGTGCATGTTCATGTGCAGAGTGCATAGACGCTCTCCCTGGTCATCTGTAACGGAAAAACATACAAACAAGGCTGGGTTTGATTAAATCTTGAGTTAGAAGAAGCTTTGCCTTTTCAGTCACAAACAACAAAAAATACAAAGTTGACAGAATTTCCTTTCAAGTTCTGATAGAGCACATGTTGTTCAGGAAAGAAAGATCCATTTGGCACAAATTTTCAAGAAAAACCCCAATTTTCACGAAAAAGGCACACAGGTTATTAAAATGAATAGTACATGTGAATTGGAGTTTTTCATAGATTGGTCATGGAAACTCTAACCTTCTAAGATAAGTTCATGTGCCAGCTTCATTTTATACTGAAAAGCTTTACTGGGTATTTCAACTGAGCTCAAAGAATTCAATGCCTTCCAAGTGAGGTAAGGTCCTGCACTTTATTTCCTTTTTTCTCTTGTGCAAGATTTATATGTTCCTGGATGCCATTATTGCAATCAAGGGAATCGAGCATGTGCCCTCTAGTTCGATGCCCACAATCCTGAAATTCAATGGTACATAATTGAACAAAGAAATTGCAACAAACCTCAAATTGACTAGCCTGCATATTGGCACAAACAAAGACAACCAATCAGTTGCAATGATAGTCACTTGAAATTTGAAGAAAACAGATAATAATTAATACAATAGTCATAGTGGTGTAGTAGTAAGACCCCACTCAATATGTGGCAAAGATTAAGGGCAATAGGTTATAATAGTGTATATCTATGTATTAAGAGAGTGTATATTAGAATGTTTGGCAAGAATATTAATGTTAGATATCATTTTTTGGATTCAATTGCGTTAAGTAAGTCATTCATTTATGGCCATTTCCATGAGAGGTGGTAGTAATTGGCTAATTGCAGAAACCATGTTTGGACGGAGCTAAACCACACATATAATGTGTATTTGATTGAACAAAAAAATCATAAAAATTGTTGTAAATGTTTAATATAAAATGAAACAGGACTTTTTCGATCATATATTAGATCATATTTATCTAATCTCTAGCATTTTCATTTTTTTAGAACAAGAACAAATTCACATTTAAGTTATTAATTGTTGAAATGATTACATATAAGTGTGTAAAGTTGGGAGCTTGAATTCTTGTAGGGGTTACAAACATCCCAGCTGTATTGCACGCATTTTTGAAAGTGGCTGGTATATTCAAATTGTTGCAAACCAACACTGACGAAAGATTTCTATAGATTTACATGAAAAACACCTCAACTATATTTATTACGAAAGATTTCTGTAGATTTACATGAAAAACACCTCAACTATATTTATTACGAAATCTTTCTTGCTGAATCCCCCAATACCTTGAGCCCCTTATCAACCCCTCTCAGACATTTGAATCCTGAATAATCTAACTCTAGAGTCTCAAATAACTTACCAGACAACCTTGATAAAAGTTACAAATAACTTACCAAATAATCCTGATAAAAGTTTCGTTTCGCCTTACTGGTAGAATCTCGGTCAATGGAATACCATGGCGAAAGTGTAGAATATCAGTCTGTCGAATACCATGGTGGTGTTAATTCCTCGAATGGGACAATGGGACATTACCTGCATAACAAACCCTCTCATGCCACAATAAGCAAAAGAAAAAGATTAAGACATTAGCTGCGTACCAAACCCTCTCAGGCCACAATGAGCAAAAGAAAACGATTAAGTTTCGATAATTATTGTTTCAGTTATTACGGGATTTTTTTATTAACGATGGAAAATAGTTTAATCATTTAACATTAGATCAAACGGATTATAATAAGACACGTAATACAAGAGGGGAGGGCGTAATTATTGATGGGAGTCTAACAACACATTATAGTTTTCAGGGTATGTGCTAAAGAACGCGTTGCATTTCTCAGAAGCCAAACTATTCCACTCATCCAACGTTGTTTTACCTCTCATTGCTCCCGCGACAACGTTGATGGCCACGAGCAAACCAGCACACTCGTCCGCAATTGTTCTCGCGCGCTCCTTTAATTCCTCGGGAGAATGCCCGCCTTTGAAAGCTATTCTCTCGAACAATTCCCACCTTTCATCCCTGCTCAACCTCTGCACTTCAATGGACTCCTCAACCTCCATTAATGCCAGGTCTCTGTTGCGTGTAGAAAATACCACTTTGGTACCAGTATTTTTCCCAAATCCAATACCCACTTCCTGCAAATCCAGTGGCTTGCACATGTCATCTAATATCAGAAGAAACTTCTTCTTTAGCAAACGCGCATACAATTTCATCTTCCGAACGTCACTGTCACAAGTATCAGACAAGTCCAAATTGATTGACTCACCGATATGGCACTGCAATTCCTGAATTTTAAATTCTTGAGAAAGTGTGACCCAAATCACAAAATCAAACGCACTGCTGACCTTGTTGGTGTTGTAGATGATCTTCAACAATGAAGTTTTTCCAACACCAGGTACCCCATAGACACCAATTACTGCAACATTGGGAGCTTCAGTAAGCCACATTTGCAACTCTGCCTCTGCAAATTTAATCTTTGATCCCAAAAATCCAGAATCTAGCACCGGTTGAAGCAGCACATCCGGCTCTGGCACGGGTAATTGGATCTGTGAGACAGCTTGGCGAACAATATGCTGAGCACTTAGCCAAACCGAAAGGTCCATTTCAAGATCTTGGAACTGCTCATCAAATGTCGAGGTCCATTCTCTGATTTCTCTGGAAGTTTTGGGAATGCAGGCGATGAAATCGATACAACGTCGCCTTTTTTGGGAACGAGAAATGATGGAAGTGGCCAGTTGGATGGCATCACGAGTCCTATCCAAAGAGCCTCTGATAGAATCAGGGGGCATTGTTGGCTGATATTCAAAGCCATTGCCAATTTGCTGTAACAGAGCCTTGAGACACTCTAACTGGAGAAACAGAGTGGGGTTTTAATGATCCAGTTTCTGGCTCAGCGCCTCGTCTGTTTGTTGAATGAGCGCCCCAAGAAGGACCTTGTTTATAGCCTTAGCTGCAACTGCATTTTCTACCAGGTGGTCCATGGCGTTGTTTAAAATTTGAGAAGGAGGAAAACTGAACTGCATTTAATACGGGAGAAAAAAGGGAGGAGAAGAGGATCTGCGATTGAAAGGTAACGAGGAATTAAACCCTCTCAGTCCACAATGAGCAAAAGAAAACAATTAAGTTTCGATAATTATTGTTTTAGTTATTACGAGAGTTTCTTTTATCAATAGTGGAAAATAGTTTAATCGTCTAACATCAGATCAAACGAATTATAATAAGACACGTAATACAAGAGGGGAGTTGGTTTCAGAGAGAAACGCCTTACGGCATAAAAATAAACAATAAATCAACTTTCAATAATATTATTTAAAATAAAATAAATAAAATATTAAAATGGAAAATAAAATAAATAAACCATTAAAATTGAAAATAACTTTATTAATTTGATAGTTTAAATATATTTTCAATTTAATTGGTTTATAAATTTAAAAACAAAATTGAAAATATCAAACTTTTATTATATAATTTGCCTTGTCTTTTGGTTTAAGTGTCACACCCATATGGATGCTATTCCATAAGGAGTTACACATATATACTTTGATGACTTGATCAGAGGGATTATCAAAGTTTACTTGGATGATTCCATGGTTAATTTTACACAACAGTTTATTTTAAGCGACAGTACAAGTATAGAATTTCTGTTTTTAAACAATTTTTTTAAATGTCAGAAGTATCGCTTTTCGAGTGTGACAAGCATAGAATTTCTGGTCATAGAATTTTGTCAAAATACTGAATTTCATTAAAATTTAAAAATTTTGAAATATCACTTTGACCTTCAAAGTCAAACAAATCTATGTACATCTCTTGGAAGGGCACACTTTGAACTTTGAAGTGAGCTTCAGCTAAACTTCTGAATAGAATTTTAGAAAAACATATGGACAATGCTTTCTATATATCCAGATACCAATATGAGATATTAATACAAATCATCAATGTAATCTTGCAGATCAGGGAAAGTGGGTTAGCATATATGTTGTGTTGACAAAGATTAGAATAATTAAGGCTTGAGTAACTTGACAAACAAATCTTCAACATCCTTTGCATTAGACCATTCACGTACTTCAGCCTTGACAAGATCACGGTTCTTCTGAATAAGCTTCCACAGCGGGTATCTGCCAAAAGATTAATCAATGTTTTATGAGAACTGGCTAACATTAATATCACAGAAAGAATCCTGGGGAAACAAAATTTTGGTTTAATGGTGTCACTTACTCTTTTCTGGGCAAAACATGATCTCCATCCCTCAACTTCAAAGAAGGGCAAAAATCTCCACTTCCATCCCCAAGATAAATAAATTGTTTTTTATCAACTGATTCCCCTTCCAAAGACTTTCGCATAATCTCATCTATTATTACTCCCTGCAACAAGAAAACTATCAGCATGCAATATTTCTCTACTAATTATTTGCACTCAAAGAAGAAAAGTGAGATGAATTCCACAGTCAGGAAAGAGATGGAAAGATCCATCAACTCTTTGGGTGTTTGGGTGTATTCATTGGATGCATTGTCCATTGGGTACAGACAACAGAAGCAGAAATACATTTAAACCTTTATCCAAATTCTTATCCCAGATGTCCCAAAGAATAAATATCATAACTCCATATGTGCATATCAGACCTGTAATTATAAGTTATAGGTCCAAATATGCATATCAGAACATGTGTTATTCTATATATGAGACCCGCCCCAGTTTAGATGGGTGTTTGCTAATGTGTAACAGTTGAGAAGAATGAATACCTTGCACATATTAGGAGGGCAGAGGCTGCAGCCATGAGGAGGGCCTTCAGTGAAGGGATGAAAAGGCTGAATCCTCAATCTCCCCTTCTCATCAACAAATGCTGGATTTGTCTTAATCTCAGTGAAGTATTGGAGCAGGTCATGTGCTTGAAGAATGGTCTTTATGAAGAACATATTAGCATCGCTCACAATTCGAAGTTCACACCTGCAACACCACAACAACCAAAGAATACTTGATTACAATCAATGCAGACTTCTTCAGTGAAATCTAATAAACTAAAAAGGAGGAGAAAGAGCCATGATGTCATCACCCACCCCATGGAGAAGGCAAATTTGATTGTTGTTATAGTTTTTGGGTACAGAGGAATGGTCTTCAAACTCTCTTCAATGTCGCTTATCGTCTTTCCCTGGTCATGCATCTCGCCCATCATTTTATCCTTCACCCACAAACCAACATATTAATTGCAGAAAATCTCAAGGATGCTTCTAGCATTTTTAGTAAAGCTGACTACTTGAGGATTTCAATGAGCACCTGCTGGTATGAATCTAACCAAACGCATAACAAAATTGGGCACAACTTGCAGTAACCCCTGAGCCAACAAAAACTCAAACTCGCATTACATGAAGATTAAAATACAAATAGTAATTAATTACCATAAGAGTATTCCATGGAAGCGTGGGGAGCAAAGCTTGGAAGAGCGGAGTGGCTCCGAGCTGTTCAATCACCCAGGGATTGCTATCACAGTCTATTATGGTGAGATCGAAATCAAATACAATCACAGTACTACTGCCCTTCATGCATCCCATAGCTTCGCAAGCAGGCAAAAAGGAAAATGGGTAGTTAAACCAGAGAGAAGACCACAGAGAGATTTGTGTGTAAGAGGAGGGATGGAAAAAAGCCCTCTTATATTACAACAACCAATAGGGAATATTATGGTAACAAAGCATATTCGAGGAGGATGTTAATGTCTAACCCAAAAGCGAGAAAGCATCAACATATATACATTTGCAACTCTGCCTCTGCAAATTTAATATTTGATCCCACAAATCCAGAATCTGGCACCGGTTGAAGCAGCACATCCGGTTCTGGCACGGGTAATTGGATCTGTGAGACAGCCTGGCGAACAATCTGCTGAGCACTTAGCCAAACTGAAAGGTTCATAGAATTTTGTCAAAATACAGAATTTCATTAAAATTTAAAAAATTTGAAATATCACTTTGACCTTCAAAGTCAAACAAATCTATGTACATCTCTTGGAAGGGCACACTTTGAACTTTGAAGTGAGCTTTCAGCTAAACTTCTGAATAGAATTTTAGAAAAACATATGGACAATGCTTTCTATATATCCAGATACCAATATGAGATATTAATACAAATCATCAATGTAATCTTGCAGATCAGGGAAAGTGGGTTAGCATATATGTTGTGTTGACAGAGATTAGAATAATTAAGGCTTGAGTAACTTGACAAACAAATCTTCAACATCCTTTGCATTAGACCATTCATGTACTTCAGCCTTGACAAGATCACGGTTCTTATGAATAAGCTTCCACAGCGGGTATCTGCCAAAAGATTAATCAATGCTTTATGAGAACTGGCTAACATTAATATCACAGAAAGAATCCTGAGAAAACAAAATTTTGGTTTAATGGTGTCACTTACTCTTTTCTGGGCAAAACATGATCTCCATCCCTCAACTTCAAAGAAGGGCAGAAATCTCCACTTCCATCCCCAAGATAAATAAATTGTTTTTATCAACTGATTCCCCTTCCAAAGACTTTCGCATAATCTCATCTATTATTGCTCCCTGCAACAAGAAAACTATCAGCATGCAATATTTCTCTACTAATTATTTGCACTCAAAGAAGAAAAGTGAGATGAATTCCACAGTCAGGAAAGAGATGGAAAGATCCATCAACTCTTTGGGTGTTTGGGTGTATTCATTGGATGCATTGTCCATTGGGTACAGACAACAGAAGCAGAAATACATTTAAACCTTTATCCAAATTCTTATCCCAGATGTCCCAAAGAATAAATATCATAACTCCATATGTGCATATCAGACCTGTAATTATAAGTTATAGGTCCAAATATGCATATCAGAACATGTGTTATTCTATATATGAGACCCGCCCCAGTTTAGATGGGTGTTTGCTAATGTGTAACAGTTGAGAAGAATGAATACCTTGCACATATTAGGAGGGCAGAGGCTGCAGCCATGAGGAGGGCCTTCAGTGAAGGGATGAAAAGGCTGAATCCTCAATCTCCCCTTCTCATCAACAAATGCTGGATTTGTCTTAATCTCAGTGAAGTATTGGAGCAGGTCATGTGCTTGAAGAATGGTCTTTATGAAGAACATATTAGCATCGCTCACAATTCGAAGTTCACACCTGCAACACCACAACAACCAAAGAATACTTGATTACAATCAATGCAGACTTCTTCAGTGAAATCTAATAAACTAAAAAGGAGGAGAAAGAGCCATGATGTCATCACCCACCCCATGGAGAAGGCAAATTTGATTGCTCTTATAGTTTCTGGGTACAGAGGAATGGTCTTCAAACTCTCTTCAATGTCGCTTATCGTCTTTCCCTGGTCATGCAGCTCGCCCATCATTTTATCCTTCACCCACAAACCAACATATTAATTGCAGAAAATCTCAAGGATGCTTCTAGCATTTTTAGTAAAGCTGACTACTTGAGGATTTCAATGAGCACCTGCTGGTATGAATCTAACCAAACGCATAACAAAATTGGGCACAACTTGCAGTAACCCCTGAGCCAACAAAAACTCAAACTTGCATTACATGAAGATTAAAATACAAATAGTAATTGCTTACCATAAGAGTATTCCATGGAAGCGTAGGGAGCAAAGCGTGGAAGAGCGGAGTGGCTCCGAGCCGTTCAATCACCCAGGGATCGCTATCACAGTCTATTATGGTGAGATCGAAATCAAATACAATCACAGTACTACTGCCCTTCATGCATCCCATAGCTTCGCAAGCAGGCAAAAAGGAAAATGGGTAGTTAAACCAGAGAGAAGACCACAGAGAGATTTGTGTGTAAGAGGAGGGATGGAAAAAAGCCCTCTTATATTACAACAACCAACAGGGAATATTATGGTAACAAAGCATATTCGAGGAGGATGTTAATGTCTAACCCAAAAGCGAGAAAGCATCAACGTATATACATTTGCAACTCTGCCTCTACAAATTTAATCTTTGATCCCACAAATCCAAAATCTGGCATCGGTTGAAGCAGCACATCCGGCTCTGGCACGGGTAATTGGATCTGTGAGACAGCCTGGCGAACAATATGTTGAGCACTTAGCCAAACCGAAAGGTCCATTTCAAGATCTTGGAACTGCTCATCAAATGTCGAGGTCCATTTTCTGATTTCTCTGGAAGTTCTGGGAACGCAGGCGATGAAATTGATACAACATCGCCTTTTTTGGGAACGAGAAATGATGGAAGTGGCCAGTTGGATGGCATCACGAGTCCTATCCAAAGAGCCTCTGATAGAATCAGTGAGCATTGTTGGTTGATATTCAAAGCCATTGCCAATTTGCTGTAACAGAGCCTTGAGATGCTCTAACTGGAGAAACAGAGTGGGGTTTTGATGATCCAGTTTCTGGCTCAACGCCTCGTCTGTTTGTTGAATGAGCGCCCCAAGAAGGACCTTGTTTATAGCCTCAGCTGCAACTGCGTTTTCTACCAGGTGGTCCATGGCGTTGTTTGAAATTTGAGAAAGAGGAAAACTGAAGAGAAAAAAGGGAGGAGAAGAGGATCTGTGATTGAAAGGTAACGAATGAGCAAAAGAAAACGATTAAGTTTCGATAATTATTGTTCAAGTTATTACGGGATTTTTTTATTATCAACGGTGGAAAATAGTTTAATCGTCTAACATCAGATCAAACGGATTATAATAAGACATGTAATACAAGAGGGGAGTTGGTTTCAGAGGGAAACGCCTTACCGCGTAAATATTAAAAAACAACGTAATGCAATGTGTGAGAATACTACGTTACCGAGTGAGTTCTATTGAAACATTGACATTTTTTACTCTACTCTATTTTAATTTATCAAGTATGGAACATTGATTAACCCGTTGTAATTCGAAATAACAAATATTTTTTATTAGATATTTTTTGGGATTCAATTGCTTTAAGTAAGTCATTCATCTATGACCATTTCTATGAGAGGTAGTCATAAGTAACTAATTTCTCATGATTTTTGAACATGGCACTTAGCACTCATTACATCGGATGATGCACTAAATTCTTGACCTATGTGCGCATATTTAAATAGGTAGCAGGTCGTAGACACATAAAATCAGGCGGAGTTGAAAGCGATAGCAGATTCTCTAGTTGTGATAGCAGGTTGTAGATACATAAGATACATAAAATCAGGTGGGGCTAAAAAAATAAAAAGGATGATATCCCAAACCATTGCATATACTTAAAATCAAATGAGATCCATTTTTCCATCATTGTTTCTATAGAATGAGTAGATTTCCCTATCATCTTCGAATTTGGAATATATTTCTGTAAAATTCAAATCAAAGAGATTGTATGGTAACTTTGTTATACACTATAGAATCATATTATACATATATTTTTAAAGCATTCCATGCTATTTCCAAATATTACCTTTTATGTGAAAAAAATCCAAGAATTTTAAATAATTATAGTGAAGGAAACATTTTTTATGTGAAAGTTTGACATGCAAGTTTGACATTCAACTATAATAATACTCTTAAAATGAAAATTTTTAAAGTTCAAATTATGCCATAGGAAACTGATGTATCATCTGTGGTACCTAAAAATTTTCCATACCTCTAGGAAACAAAAATGGAGGCATACCCATTCTACCTCCCATTAATAATATATGTGATTCAAAAGAAGGAAAAGTGGACATAAGAAGGCAAAGTGGACATAATCAAAAGACAGAAAATTATGTAATATAATAACTAATCTATTTTGAAATGACAAGAGATATTTTTGTTCTTATATAGAGATTTTAATTTTATATGTACTTGCAATTGAATTGTTTTCAAGTACTCAATAGCTTAGTCTAGCATGGAAACTTTGTTAGACTAAAATCATACTCAACGAGTATCAACAAAAGAAGAAAATCTTGGAACAAGCATGAGATTTGAGTAAATTAAATTTTTACAGGTAAAAAGATCTAATTCTTAGTAGTAGATTATGATGCAGACTTATCCCCTATGCATTCTTGAGATTATTGTAACATGACTTGGAGTGAAAACCTTGTTACAGTGAAGTATGAGCTCGTGTAAAGCCCTCATATTTTCATTTATCTTGTCTCTTCACCTCTATTTGTACTCTTGGCTTTATATACTTAAATTAAAAGTTGAAAAAATAAAATCACAATAAGGAATAATGTAATTCATGCTTCATCGAAAGCATGCAACAATTGCATGTAATATGAAGTGTATTTCTGATGCATTTGCCAATGTATGTAAGGTAGATTAAAAGGCTTATATAATTACGACTCAAAATCACAAGTAGTCATGCTAAGGCTAGATAGGCCTTGTAATATTTCAAATATAAATTTTGAAAAAAATTATGTCGTCAATTTTAATAACAATTTGCACAAATTCAACCATCAATTTAATGGAAAAATTGGAAAATACAGTCTAAAACTAAAGAATAAACAAGACAAACATGCAAAAGAACCCAACCTCATTTTATTAATATACAATAAGATGGTACAAGGAAGAGGAATATGGTTGAGATGATACCCTCAACAAATCAACAAAGATGCTACAGTGGGCCTCCACAATGCTAATCTGTTGAAATCACTTGTGAATTTGAACGAATTCACAAAGGGGAGAGATGGGTACTCAACCACTCTCATTGAATCACCCAAGGGTTTCTGTCCCAAGGCTATATTCAAGCTAGGAACTCCCGGTTCTCCAAACCTCTCCACAAGAAAGATGCTTAACTTTAAGATGTCCCCAAATGATCTCCTCCTCCTCCTTCTAAGGACTTCAGAGATAGATCTCCAAGCCTCTAGAAGCATCTTATTTTGATTATTTTAATATTATTCTAGAAGCTCTATTTTTTACTCTAAATGACTTTTAATTTTATTTTATTTCACTAAGTCACTTATGGCCTTTTCCTTCAATTAATTATTTTCCCCTCCTTTTATTTAATTAAGTGATTAATTAAAGTCACTTTTAATTTGGTAAAATGGTAAATTGCACACCATGCTTTATCTGGCCACAGGAAGTCTCTTCTCATCATCTCATCGTGTAGATCTTCTCATTCTTGTTACAATGAGCTATTACACTAAGGTGTTCCATCAAATAATCCTTGCAGAATGTCACCTCAAGCATAACTAACTAAGCCAAGCCTAATAATAACCTCGTTTTATGAAAGTTGTCGGAATGCAACATAACAAAATGCAAGATGTGTGTATCATGGAAAATGCTAAGTGAATTCCATCAGATCCCATAAAAGCTCCTCAAAACCCCTCAAGGACCCCTAATGATGCAATCCTACTCCTGCGATTAGGCCATCACATACCTTGGAAACACATCCTGGCTATACTATAGAGGAAAATAAAAATGGGGACATTACCAACTTGCCTAAGAAATATGGGTCAACATGTTGATGACGCCATGTGAAAATGAAGCTATTGTGTGACATTGCATAATACAACCATTTTTCAATATTGTCTTGATGTTATAAGAATGTTATTGATAAAATTATAGAACGCTTTTAATTGAACTATTCATTGTTATAAATTTAAGTATATTACATAAATAGAGGCTTAGTTTTCCCATCCTAAAAATCCAAACCATGACAATAAGGAACTTTCAATTGTGTCCACATTATTTTTTTACTTGCACACTTTGCCCTTAACCTATTGTATAATGTGTTTTTCATAATGATTTTTTATGGAGGAAAAAACTCTCGCTATAAATAAAATCGTTATTCAACAAACTATTTTTAGTTAAGTGATTTTAATAACATTAATAAATTTAGCTGACCATTGAAGCTAAGTGAGGTATACATCATATCTTCCAATGTCTACAATTTTCTAGGAGGGTTTTAACAAACTCCTTTCAACTTCAGTGCTATAACATTATAAAAAATTAAACCATTATACTGAATACAAGGCTTCGAGGGAGTTCTTCAGGTTCAAAATCTCCAGAAAGGAATCTTGAATCCTTTAAGGAAGTATCCCCACATGTCTCCTTCAAGGATGCAACAACCTCATTCAAATATATTGTTAAATGGAGGGCTTCTAGTTTAGTGAATCAAAACTCAACAGATCTAAATCAAAACATTCTAGGCCCATATATTGTGGACCAAATGGATCAAGCTCCTTCAATGGAGGTCAATATCACATAGGTTTCCTCCCTATTCACAACACTAGAATCTAAATCCATTATATGCATATTTAATGGCTTATGGCAAAAACCTGAAGCATTACATCAGTGGGTGTTCTCTTCATGGACACCTAATTGTGATATTTACCATTGCTCCAAAGGATTTTTTATAATCCAATTTGACATTAAAAAAGAACTTGATTTTGTACTAAATAAAGGGTCTTGGTTCTGAGGTAGAGTTGGACTATCAATCACTTTGTGGTTCCTTGGTTTTGATGTCCATGGTGGTCACCACTATGTTAGTCTGGGTTAGACTCCACTAGTACAAAATGGTTAACTAGTTACTAAAAAAGGACTAAAATTTGCATATAAACAACAATTTTTCAGTCGGTGACCAACAGTAACCAATTTATAGTATCTTATAACGCGGCCAAATTTTAGTTGTTTTTAGCCCAATCATTAATTGGTTGTCTCAATTTTATCATTTAGTAGTATATTTAGTCATAAATTTGGTCATTAATTTAGTCATTAATTGGCACAATTAATAATCAAATATACAACACAATATATTACTAGATGATTGCCCGAGAAAACCAATTAATAGCCAAAGAAATATGACTAAATTTCAGTCGTGTTATAAGATACTGTAAATTAGCTACTAATAGTCGTATATATGCAAAATTTAGTAGTCATTTGTAATCACAAATTTATCATTTGTAGTAGTCATTATCTTTTTTTGGTAGTTTCATATTATTATACAAACATCTAATTTAGTAGTTTCTATTCATTTGATTTCATTAATAATCATTATAAATGACTAATTTAATCATATATTCATTTTCTTTGTGTTGAATCATCATTAATCAATATAAACTACTAATTTAGTAGTTTTAGATTGATTTTATGTGTTTGTTATTAATCAACATAAATTAATTAGTATGATTTTGCGACTAAATTAAAAAAAAATGGCATACAATGTGCATATTCATCTAATATGAAAACACAAAGTTAAATATGTTAATTACAATACTAAATAATATCAAGTGCAAATATAAATAATTTCAACCACAAAAATTTTATTATATAAAATGTCAAGTATTACAATATGAGTTTCCAACTTAATATTGGTTGGACTACAATTTACACATGAAATATTGTTTTATCACTTCAAAACATTATCATTGTCTTTCCAAGGCAATGTAAGTGAATCCACCAACTCTGAAGACTTGACCATCAATCTCTATGTGTATATCTTATGCAGGATATTGGCTCTAAGGGTATCACTAGACCAATTCTCTTCTCTTTCTCATTTTGCATTTGTCGCTCCAGTGTAATTGTTCTTCTCTTTTTTCATTCATTGCTTCTTACTATCAATACTGAGTTCCTCTCTTGAAAATGAAAGAAGATACAATGCAGAATATAAGACATGAAAGACGATGAATACTTGAATATAAACTAAAATAGACTATAAAATATTTATACGACATATACCTCAACATCAGCAATGTCAATGCCATCTTCCTCCATAAACCAAGAAACTCGAACAAGTTTTCTTCAGTTGGGCAATGGTGGCCACTATGTGGCCAGATGACCTGTATAAACAAAATAAATAAAACATCACGATAGAAAATAACACCTTAGTAACGTAGTACTCAACCTTCAAAGAAATCTTAGGCACAACCATGCCGATTAAGTTACATGCTAAAAAGCTCAGGTTGTAGATTACTTGTTAAAACAAATAATATTAGGTGTGATGTATAATCCTTGTCCTTTTATTCACAACAACATTTCATTCTCTAACACATGAACTTGGTAAAGTATATAGACAACTTGTGCTCAAATAACAACATCAAAGTAATATTTTTTAATAATCATGAAAATATTTTAACACAAAATAACTAAAAGGATTTCAATTAATATCATGTAATACTTAACTCATCTTCAAGCTTCATATGTTTTTTAAATGGACATGGTACAAAGTATTTTCAATTTCATAGTTAAAAGACAAACCAAAATCAAAAGAAACGTTCAAAATACAATCAAACAATAAAGAGAGGATATCATGGAATGAACATTGCAGTTATAAAAAATATGTTCACCTATCCACAAATATGTTTTCTTGCCCAAAATAACCATGAGGTGAAAGAATCACAACATTAAAAACCATAAGAATCCCTACTAGAAACATTTCCAAAGTTGACGGCTCAGGTGCCTGAAGGATCTCGAATAACAAATGACTCATATCCAAAACATGCTCTTCATTGTCTCCCCATCCTTTTTCCAATTTCATGTACTGTAATCTACCCACACCAGAGTCAAGTAACAATCAAACGAAGGCAATGGTGTTTTTTTATTATCTTTTATATGATCTATAAATTTTGAATATGATTTGTTTCAGGAACATATTAATTCATATTTAAAGTGAATGTCATGAGAATGTATCAATCAAGTATGATATATCAATCAAGTAGGAAATCAGAAAAATCGACCTTAATGAAGTCCTCAAACAATTTCTACAATATCAATATTTTTCTTGTTGTAATATATTGTTTAGAAAAAATGACATATCTGCAAAAGAAAAATCCATATATTACTTGTGTTAAAACTTTGTATATAGTGTATTCTTAGGCAACTTTTTAAGATGTTCCTCTACCTTTACCAAAGCAGACTGTAGCTTGGTTAAACTCTACATCCTTTCATTCAACATCAATTTCTACAAGATAAATGTCATACATTATTATTTCCCAATTCTCAACATGCTACATGTGATAAATTTAAACTCACATAAAACCAAAAGAAAACCCTTTTTCTAACCAAAACAAACAAACGAATAGTGACTCTAATAAAACTTCACACCTCAAAAATTACTCTCCCGCGTGTTTAGGCTAAAGCTAAGATTCTTTGAACCAACTTTAGGTCATACTTAATGGGATATTCATATGTTTACCGTGATGTCAATTTCTTGTTAAAAGCAATATATAAATCCAAGTTATTATCAGTGAAATTTAATTATAATTCATAAAAAATAATGTCATTGCAAGGTAGTGGAGAGAAACCATCACATATCCTTGCTAAAAGAAATAAGAAACAACAGAGAAAGGATAAGATGGATGTTTCCCTCATGCCAATACTAGTCCAATGATGCTAGAATAAGATTAGCAGAGAAATAGAAGTAGAGGGAAGAAATCAGGATGGATAGATGACACACACCCAAATGCCACATCAACTTCTGAAAAAAGAGGGAAAAGAAGGACGCGGGATCAGAGGGGTCACTAATAGAAAGGGCCTAGAAAGCATGCCCCAGAAAATAAAATTAACATATCAAGTAAGCAGAAGACCGATTAGTTGGAAACATTAAACTTCAACTGACCACACAAATTAAATTTTAGTGACAAAGCCCACATCGAGCCACATTCTAATAACATCCTTACCATGTCATTATGATGAAATAAATTTTCGTATTATGATATTAGCAAGTTGTGTAAAGCCAAATAATCCACAACTATTATGTCAAACACAATATCTGCTATAGTGCCCAAAATCCCCTGTATCAACTTAACTCCAGCACTAGAGCAAGACACAATTATCATCATGACCCTCTCCAATAATGTAATAATGGCCTAAATGTCCATTAGAGTTAAGTTTATAGATATATTGTGGTTAATTAATGTAAAGTGGCCTACTCATTAATAAAAGCCTACTATGATGGTTAATAAATAAAAATCACTATGTTCACTACATAAGGTCCATTAATGGTGGATTAGTGCAACAATATCTAGAGTGGTTGTAACTAGGGATGGAGTGCTCCTCATGTAATCAATAAATGTTTATCTATCATGCTTTCACACTCGTATTGGAGACCATCCCCTTTGAAGTGGTTGGGAGAGCTTTCCCTTACTTGACTAGGGTGGATAATAGAAATTCTTTGATGTCTAGTTGTGTGTTCCTTATATTCTTATTATTATTATGCACTATTGATATTAGCAAGTAGTATCAAAGCAAAAATTTGGGTCATGTGAAATCATTTTGTTTTGTTTTTTGTAGATCATCTTGCGGTGGCATTTATCCTTGCTTGGAAGCCATATTGTAGCTGCACCAAATGCCATCAGAAGTGAATTTATGTCACCATTTCTGAAATGGGTTATAATTGTAATTTTGAGCCATAATGAGGAAGTTACAACCATTTTAAGTTGCAACCTCAAAACCATAGCCAAAAAAATGAGATCAATTGATTATTATATTGTGGCATGACTTAAGTCTTTCTTTTTGTTTAGGAGCCTGATTGCAATCACACCAATGTCATCCAAAGCAAAGTTTTGATGTCATTTTCAGATTGGGGTCATATTAGCAATTTTAAGTAATATTGAGGAGGATATACCCTTAAAAGTCAACTTTCCAGCTCTACAAGTTATGGCTGTCAAAACTAGAAACTTTTCTCGTGGCTTGATTTTCTCTCTACTTGTGAACCAAATTGAGGTCATGCCAATTCTACTTGAAGCAAAGCATTAATGGCATTTCTAATTTGGGTTCATCGTAGTTATCCTAAGAAATATTAAAAGAGTTGCAACCATTTTCTGTTGTTCCATTCAACCACAAAATCCTAGTGGAAAAAGGAGATTCATTGAATATCAATATATTATTCCCCCTCATTGATGAATTTTTGGATTTATGGGAAACCTACATGGAAGGATCCCTTGAAGAAAGATTCTACAGCCTATGGATAGTGTAATAAAAAGTGTTTAATAAAACTTGAAGAAATGGTGAAGGAGAACCATGCTCACTATTGGGCCTAGGTTTTGGCCACTTTTTGACAACATTCCTAAGGATTTACCCCTTTTAATACCCTTTTTTCCTATATAATTACCACCATTTTGATACATAGTGACACATTTTGACCAAGAAAGGTGATTCAGACTCTAAGGTATGCATATCATCTAAATGTGTCATTTTTCCTTATTCCTAAGCAATTTGATATTGAAAGCTACCTAATTTGACTGATCTATGACTATCAGAAGAACTAATCAAATTTCTTGCAAAATATCTATTTCTGGGCAGATCTGCGATTTCCCATAGAAGACCCGAGATTTCTTGCAGCAATGTTGATTTCCTGTAGTAGTGGCAAAATTTCCTGTAGACCTCGTGATGTTTAGATATGTTCCAATCACTCCCAGGAGACGGGAACATGGGTTTTGTTGGAAAAACATTCCACATGGATTCTATCTTATCAACTACTCCATATTTAGCTTTCTCAACTGCCCAACTCTCATCCTTCTCATTTTAGCCAATTTTGGGAAAAGTGTTCATTTTCCACAGATCTGGGTTTGCTCCATGCTTCCAGTCATGGAGCAAACCAACGATTTCTATTTACTATGTCTTTGTCTCATTTTAGCAAACAATTGTAATTTTTAATTAGTTAGGCAAAGGCATTGGCCTGCAAGATGTATAAGAACAATGGATCTGATTTGTAAAGGCACTAGAAGGGTACTAGGAAAGGTTAATAGATAGAGGTTGAGAGACAGATATTGTACCTCTATACTGTTGTAATGTTTTATTTTTCAAATCAATATAAACTTATGTTCTGTTGATTTTGATGTAAACCCTTCATTTATCAAAGGGTTGTGAGTGAGGGAGGGCCCCCTTCACTCACGACTCCAGTAGTTGTAGTTTGTATTTAATTTAATTATCTTTTATGTATTGAAAGTATATCTGTACACAGTTCCCGTTCTCTTTTTTATTTTCATGGTGGCATGCTCCTTTCATGGTTAATGTTTGAGTTTATTGCATGAATGGTTTAATTTGATTAAAAGATAGAACTAGACATGCATCTTGTGCTCAGATTTGTAAGTTTGAATGATTGGAATGAGTATGATTTAAATTGTTGTTTGATTCTTAATCTTTCTCGCATCAACAATATTAGATGTTGTGGAGAGATGAATTATCTGCTCCATAACTTTTGCTGCTAAGTGTTGAGAGAGAGAAGGGAAATTTGGGATTGTGTGAGTGGTATTTTTGTACTAGAAGTGTCAGCCTGCATATATTTTTCACAACACCTCACAAGGTTATGAATAATCCCTGGTTGATAATTAATGTATGTGTGTCAAATTATAAAGTTATAATTTCCCCCCAACATTTTGGCGCCATTGTCAAGGAGGTGCTAAGGGATGATACTGAAAGTGTTTTAGTGTGATTTATTTTGGCATGAGTTTTTTCACAACATGGGGAGTCGAAGTGGTAAGACATGGGGTAAGGCCTATGCACCTGTAGAGATTAGAATTTGCCAAATCCATGTCCTAATTGTTTGGTAAGTAGAAGTTTTGAATTTTTTATAAATAGAGGCCAATATAAATTTTCAAATATTTTTAGTGGTGGTGTGAGCACCACTTCATTCAATAATAAACTGGCAGGGAAAAATAAGTTTGTAAAGAACAAGGAAAAGGAGTTAGGAGAATCTAAGCTGAGGACTAACAATTCTGAACAAGGATCGACAACTGATAATAAGCATATTAATGCCCCCATAGCAGAGAAGGATCCTTCTGTTAGAGAATATTTTGTTGCTGCTCATCAAGAATCTCCTCTTACTAGGGGGACAACATATTTTCTTAGTGGTCAACCTAAAGAGGAATTCCTCTTCAATCGTATTCAAGAACTAGAGTTCGAGACAACTGACTCTTAAGGATTTGTAGCTCACTAGGATCCCACTCCCTTTCTATTTGATATGGATCATCTAGAGGGTACTAGTATTATAGATGGGGACTATCATGAGAAGGAAGAGGAGGCAGTTACATTCAAATTTCCTACCAAATATTCTATTGGGGCCAGTTAGATGAAAAACATTGCTCCCTCCACTTTGCCTAATTTTCGTGGTACCTCTAGTGAAGATATTGGTGCCCTCTTATTCAAGTTTGATGTATTGTGTAGGAGCTATGATTATTATTCAAATGATCAAAAGTTGAAGTTGTTTCCTGCCACATTAAAAGATGCAGCCCTCAAGTGGTTTATGGGATTGAGTGAAAACTCCATTTCAACATGGGATGACATGAAGAAGGTATTCTTGAGAAAGTATCAAGATTACTGTAAAACCAGGGACATCAGAGAAGAAATATTTGGCATGACCCAAAAGGAGGAGGAAATTCTAGAGGACTTCCTGGAAAGATTCCAATACAATTTGCAAAGATCCAAGATAAACCAGCTGAACAAAGAAACCTTGAGAACAATTTTGTTAAGGGCCATAAGATCAAAATCTCTGGAGGTTTTTAACTTGATGGGAGTAGGTGATGTATCAAAATTGAGTTATGATGATGTGTGCGAGTTGTGTTGATGATATTCAAGGGGAAATTCTAAGGTTGGGAAAGGATCAAGAGATACTTCTTCCAGATTCACCAAATTAGTTCCAGGGGCTGGGGTAACTAGAGCTGAAATGGGAAATTTATTTGAAAATTTGAAAATTGACATTCTTAGCACTTTATCTTCAGTTGAATGTTTTTCAGGCTAAAATGAAACAAGAGGAAAAAGAAAAGGCCCTGGCTGTGTTCTATGCCAAATGTAGGAAGAAACATCCCTTGAGGGAGTGTCCTACATCCCGTATAGAGGTATGTCAAATCTATGAAGATGATCATTCTATTGATAAATGTCCTTCTCTTCTAGAGATTAAAGTAGCATACTTAGCAGATCAAGAAGTTGTTAATGCACTTTTTTCAATGGCACCTCAAAAGCCATGGCCACCACGTCTTGTAGGTATGACGCAACAACATTATCAATTTCCTTATACTCAGAATCAGATGTGAAATTTTCCAATGCCTTGGTAGCCTTGGCCTCCACAACAACCTTGGCAAGGAAACTTTCCTTATGTTGCTGCAACAAATCCCCCCCCCGCCCCCTCAAAATTTCTATTTACCACAACCCATGCCACAACCACAACTTCAGTTGCCTACTCCACCAACTCAACCATGTCCCACACAACTCCCTACCTAGCCAGTATCCAATCCCAACAATAAAGATGTCCAACCTACTCACAACGTTGGAGTAGCCACTTATCCCACTTATCCTACCTATTGCATCACACCAAAACCTCTGCAGGAAATTTTTGTACTTTTGCTGCAAGAATTTCCTGCGTCTCTGGAGGAAATTAAACTTAGGTCAAGAAAAGTGGTGACCCAACTAGAAAGAATTGAAGAGATTATGGAGGAAGAAACCCATGATATACCTGAAATAGAAAACGTGCAAATAATAGTAGAACAACACATTCCAAAATCAAAATAACCTTCCACATCTCAAACTGTCTATCCTCCTTTTCCAGAGAGGTTGGAGGTCAAAGAAATAATAAAACAACATGAATTTGATCTAGTATCCGAATTAAGAAATGTATGCATCAAGAGCCCTTGCTACAAGAAATTAGGGACATCCCAATTTATGCTAAAAAAGTTAGAGAACTATGTATCAAAAATCCACGGAGACAAAAGAAAGAACCCTCTACAATCCAAGTAGGTGGAAAACTCGCAAGCCTTATGTCCACCGGATTGCCACTGAAAAGCATGCAAACCCTGGAATCCCTGTGGTTACTACCTTCATCAATGGATACCCAATAAGAAATACCTTAATTATTTGGGTGCATCCTCTAATGTAATGACAAGAGAAACATTGTCCTATATAGGATCTTTTGATTGTCTTCCTACCCTTACTATGTTGGAATTAGTAGATAGATCTAAGGTCAAACTTGAGGGTGTATTGGAAGATGTTATCATTTCATTAGATCCATGGGAATACCCTGCATATTTCAATGTTCTTAAGCCTAAGACTAGTTTGGGAGGGTATCCTTGATCTTACAGAGACCTTGGTTGGCTACATTAGATGCCTTCATAGGTTGCAGGTCAGGAAACATTACCATCACCCATGGGGCTGAAACCCAACACATCAAGCTATATCCCCCTTCC
The DNA here is from genome assembly GCA_000404065.3 of Pinus taeda. Taxonomy (NCBI): domain Eukaryota; kingdom Viridiplantae; phylum Streptophyta; class Pinopsida; order Pinales; family Pinaceae; genus Pinus; species Pinus taeda. Next base: position 19,097 of record APFE030796545.1, on the reverse strand, counting down.
AAACCCCTCTTAAAATCAGAAAATACTTGTTGGGTTGATGAAGAACATAGTTCAAAAATTATTCACCTAGTGTTGACAATAGCCCAGGTTATGAGCCTTAAAGAAAACATTAAGGAAAACCTAATTAATTGCTATATTTCAAACCCTAATTTTTTTGAGCAGTTAGAAGGACAGTCAAATCATGAGACAAATGCCATTGTTGATATACTAGAGTAGAACTTCCAAGAACATAATACAACAACTGAATTAAATTTATCCCTTCTATCTATATTTCCTACATGTTCAATGATTGAATGTGGGAGCAAGGTAATTGAAATCTCTCCCAGAAAAACTTTAAATATCATGATTGCCTTAACTCATGAACAAGAAAATCAATTAAGACAGACATTGGAAGATTTTTTAGATACATTTGCTTGGGATTATACGGATATGAGGGGCATTCACCCAAACACTTGCATTCATCATATTTATATAGAAGGAAATTCCAAACTTGTAAGGCAGTCAAAAAGAAGGATGAACCCTGCCACAAGAGAAATTGTAAAAGATGAACTTCAGAAGTTATTAAATGTAGGGTTCATTTATCCTATTTTAGATAGTTAGTGGGTATCTTCATTAGTTATTGTCCCTAAGAATAATGGAAAATGGTGAGTGTGTGTAGATTATGAGGAACTAAATAAAGACACATTAAAAGACCATTTTCCCTTTCCTTCTAGAGATCAAGCGTTGGACACCTTAATAGGAAATAAGTACTTTTCTTTCTTGGATGGGTTCAGTGGGTATAACCAGATCAAGATAGCTCTAGAGGACCAGGGTAAAACAACACTTACATGTCCATAGGGTACTTATGCATGTTGGGTTGTGTTATATTCTTTCCACGACTAACCTACGTAGTGAACCGGGGGGTTAGAGGGGGGCGGGTAGCCCCCTCTACGGGGTTCGGGCAGCGCCCGAGAAATTTTTTTTGGACCCTATATTAGGTTGGGTGAACCTACCTATGGTTTTCGGTCCATGGTTTTGGACGCGATGGTTTTCGGTCCATGGTATTGGATGCTTCGGCATGTATAAATATGTATTGTAACATTGAAAGGAATATAATGAAAAATCAAGCTGTAGTCTCGGTTTTGAGATCCAGTGAGAAATCTCTGTGTATATGTGTTTTATGTGTTATGCTCTCGCATTTTTATTTTTCCTGTGATTTAGAATTTGTATGCAGGTAATTTCTGTACGGGGTTAAAACCTACAGCTATGTAGGTACCTGCTACTCATCATCAAAATAATGGGTCAAGCGCACAAAATCTTTGTCATCGAATTCCATTTTCTAGGCCAGACATTGTTAGTATCACCGTTGGTCACAAGCATTATAGGGTATCTCTATCCTCATATATTTGTTTTTAATGGTTATGCATCATCCACAAACCCACACTTTATCAAAGTCCATTTTCTAGGTCGCACATTGTTAGTATCATAGTTGGTCGCAAGAATTACAGGGTATCTCTATCCTTGGATCTTCATTTATCATGGTTATGGGTCATCCACAAACCTACACTTTATCGAAGTCCATTTTCTAGGCTGCACATTGTTAGTATCATAGTTTGTCACAAGCATTACATGGTATCTCTATCCTCGGATCTTTGTTCATCACGGTTATGGGTTAATCACGCAGTACCCTTATCTTCAGTGGCTCTTCATATTAAACAAAGGCTTCTCAGGAGGGAACTTCACGCAATGGGGACCATTGTTTCTTAAGGAGGGAGGAATGATCCGAATGGAAAATGGAATCCACCCATGGAATTCATTCACCCATAGTATTCATTCACCCATGGTATTGTAAGTGACATCCACCCATGGAATTTACCCATGATACTGTAAGTGGCATCCACCCATGGTATTTTCCCATGGTATTTTAAGTGGCATCGACCCTTGGTATTCATCCTCCCATGGTATTTATCCAGTCATGCAATTTACCCATGGTATTGTAAGTGACATCCACCCATGGTATTTACCCACCCATGTAATTTACCCGTGTATTGTGACAAAAAAATGTTATAAGTAACAAGTCGCATTTTGTAAAAGGACAAACTGTCCACCACAATGTAGCTTTTACAATTATTATTTGTTTTAATAAAAAAAAGTTTCTTTGTGGTTTTTTTATTGCGTGTTCTCCTCTTTTCTTTTGGAATTTCAATTTTTCAGATCTTGGGGGCCTTCCCCCAAGATTTGGATCAACAGGTTATTAAAAATGGAAAAAAGAAGAGGGGATCTCATTGGAGTTTAGGTAGCTAAATATTTAACTATTACCCATCTTCTATTCATTTACGATGTTTTTATTTTATGTGATGGGTTCAGGAGGGATTTAGACTCTATTAAGGACGTGTTAAGTCTCTTTCAGAAGCCCACTAGAATGTTAGTGAACATTTATAAATCCTTTTTATCCCCAAATTATATGTCTAGAGATGAAGCATCTTATGCACACATCATGTTCCCATTCATCTCTCTAGATTTTGAAGCTTGCCTAAAATACTTGGGGTTTCACTTGAAACCAAATAATTACAAGAAAAATGATTGGTTGTAGTTGATTGCTAATATTCAAAAGATAATAAAATCATGGTCTGTTCAGATCGTTGTCCCGAGTAGGAAGACTTGTGCTTATAAAGATAGTGTTGGAGTCTATCCCAATTTTCTGGGTGTCCCTTTATTTGATTCTAGTCAGGATCTTGAATTCAATCTAGAAATTATGTTGTAGGTACTAAGGGATGGGAAAGAAAGATGGAAGGGTATTCCCATGGGTAAAATGGGATAAAATTTCTCTACCAATGGGATGGGGAGGTTGGGGGCTGAAAATCCTTCATTCTTTTGCAAAGGCTCTAGCTGTCAAAGTAGGATGGAGGTTGCTATCTACAAAAATCATTTGTGTTATAGTAGCCCACATGAAGCATATCTATCTTAGTTCTATGGAAAAATGGCTATGATCTATAGAAAAGAAAAGGACCAAGTCATCTATTATCTGGAAGTAGTTTATCATCATTTCAGGTAGTGGAAGATGGATTGGCTTGGAAAGTGGGGAATGGTGAAAAGTTGAGGATAGGACTGGACCCGTGGGTTGGAAGGGGTGACAAATGTCACCTCCCTAGAGAAATGATACTATTATTAAATAATCAGGGCATGGTAACTCTAAACTAGGTCATTGGTCCTCTCAACTCATCCATTTGGGTGCAAGGTTGGGTCAACGCTTAATAATTGGACCTTCCTCTTGAATTTCATGGTCTTTGGAATGATTATACAATGGCTTTAAACATAGCACATGTTCACATCAAAGAGGAAGCATGCAGTCTTTGATGGGTACACTCTCCATGGAGGGAATACACTCTTAAGATTGGATATGTAGTTATCAATAGAGACAAACAATCGAAAGCTATTGTATGGTGGTGGAAAAAGATTTAGAAACTTAGAAGATCCCCAAAATCTTGTCATTTCCTCTAGTGTTTCCTATAAAATAAAGTACCAACCTCGGATAATCTTCAAAAGTGCAACTATAAAGGCCTTAGATATTGTGCCATGTGTAACAAAGTAACAGGTGCCTACATAGCCTGGGGTGGGAGAGAACGTCTCCAAAGAACCAAAGCCAAGAGCTGCTATGCTCAAACTGATGAATGTGAAGGAGGTTCCTACTAAAGTAGGGTAGGAGGGCACATCTCCAAAGGGAACCCACTTTGAATGCTGCTCCAGATTTAAAATGGGAATAACTCGATCTATATAGCTCAAAATATTAATTATAACCTATTTTTGGAAATAGAATGATCATTCTAAATATTTCCATGTAATTGAAATCCCTACCTGGACACTATGGAAACTCAAATTCGCACTACAACTGTCACGCTATCACAAAAGTTTTGAAAAAAAAAAGGTTGATTTTAAATTAACGATATCTCCCTCATTCGAACTCTGATTCGACCAATTTATTTTTTGAAATTGGGTGATTTTTTTAGAGGAGCTCACATCTATAAAAAAAAAATCGGAAATTCTACACAAAAAGTATAAAAAATTATAGGAGAGCAACCATCCATGAATTGTCGTTATAAAAATTTTTGCAACATAGTTGATTTTAAATCAAAGATATCTCCCTCGTACGGAATTTTATTCGGCCGATTGTTTTTTAAATTTAGGTATTTTTTCACAAGGAATCAAGACATCTTATTTATTTTTGTAAAATTTTCACCGAAAGTTTCATATCTGATTTGCAAACTCGTCGCCCAAAAAAAATCCTGCAAAAAAATTAAAAAAAGAAATTTATTTCCACTTTTCCCAAGGAGGTGCTTTTTGGAGGTCATAGCACGTGCCTAAAGTTTGTTGAATATTGCTGCAAATATTTGAAACTGAAATAGACATCAAACCCTCATTCCCATGGAATTGTAACCTGCTCTAATACCACTGATCCAGAGCTTGGGGGAGGCCCCCAAGATCTGAAAAATTGAAATGCGAGAAGAAAAGAGGAGAACGCACAATAAAAAAACCACAAAGAAACTTCTTTTTATTAAAACATATAATAATTGTAAAGGCTACGTTGTGGTGGACAATCTGTCCTTTTACAAAATGCGACTTGTTACTTATAGCATTTTTTGTCATAATACCACAAGTAAATTCCATGGGTAGGTAAATACCATGGGTGAATGAATACCATGGGTGGATGTCACTTACAATACCATGGGTAAATTCCATGAGTGGATAAATAACATGGGAGGATAAATACCAAGGGTTGATCCCACTTACAATACCATGGGTGAATGAATACCATGGGTGGATGCCACTTACAATATCAGGAGTAAATTCCATGGGTGGATAAATACCATGGGTGGATAAATACCATGAGTGGATGAATACCATGGGTGGATAAATACCATGGGTGGATGAATACCATGGGTGGATGCCACTTACAATACCATGGGTAAGTTACATGGGTGAATGTATATTATGGGTGGATTAATGCCATGGGTGGATGTCATTTTCCATTCGAATCACTGCTCAAACCCTTAGCCACCAACAAAAGGAGTAGGGGAGATAGAGGACAACCCCATCTGACCCCGTCTTGAGCTTTAAAAAAATTACATGAAAAACCATTTATTAAAACAACAAAAGAAACAAGATATGGAAAACTCGTTAACTAGTTAATTAAAGGCATTTAAAAACCCAGATGGATGAGCAATAGTCTAATGTAACATCAACTCAGCCAAACATTATCTTTAGATAAATCTATATTGAGCATCATCCCTTTTTCTTCCAATCTTTTCGGGTATGGAGAAATTTTTGGGCCACCCCAATCACTTCATGTATCTACCTATCTTCCAAGAAAGAAAAATGTTTATAGGAAATGTGGTTTGACATAATTGACTTCAACCTATTTTCAATAATATTTGGAATTATCTTACAAATACAATTGCACAATGAGATGACCTTGAAATCAAGAAAAGAGTGGCAGTCATTAGTTTTATGGATTAAAGAAATAAAAGTAGAATTGAAGGATGGGAGGATTTTCCCTAATAGACAAGAGCCATTGATAATCTGGACAAGATATCCATCCCAAAGATCAAAGAAACCCAAGTAGAATTCTACCGACTAGCCATCTAGACCAGGGATTTTATCATTCTGGAAACTGTGGAGCACCTTCTAAATCTCAGACTCAAAAACAAGTTCCATCAGATCTATATTTTCTTCCAAATTCACAAATTGGGGGAAGAATTGAGCATTTCAGATGATTTCTTCTATGGACACCTCCTAAGGGCCTTGAAAATACTATTCAAATGGCTCACTCCATGCCTAGAAAGACCTTCAAAAGATGCAACTATGCTTCCCTCCAAAGAATCCAACTCCCATATTATATTAAGGACTTTTCATGACACACCTCTTTAATCTCAACATTTCCTCTTGTTTTCCCAAAAGTCTCTTGCTTCCTTTTTCAAGGTGAAAACCCCTTTGTTTAGATTCTTCTAGTGTATACCTCGTTCCTTCTGTATCTTCTAATATATCCAACTCTTCCTCCACATATTTTAAAGTTACTTTGCCCCTTTCCTTATTTTGGGAGGCCCGCATAAGAATGGCCTTTTTATCCATTTTTAGATTATTCGTGAGCGAGACTGCATGCAACAACCTCTAATTTGGATTATAGGGAATCTAATTCTAAACTACTAGCTCCATGAAATATTCATCCTTGAGCCATGAGGGATTAAAATTGAAGGGATTTCTAGGCTTATTCTCGTCCACTCTAAGCCCTAAGTAAATAGGGTGATGATTTGATTTACCACCTGAACCAATCCATTAGCGAGACAAAGGGGTCCTTTCCATTAGATCTTCGACCATTAAGAAACAATTGATCCTTCTTGCCACCCTTGCTTCCCTCGAACATTGATTTCTCTAGGCTGGCCAATTTTTTTATCAAGTCTACATCACACAACTTATGGTCCTCCAAAAAATGTATGAAACATCCAACATGAGTGACCATGTGTGTATGAGGTCTCCAAATTTCTGAGGCTCCCATAGAGAAATTTAGGTCCCCCCCTTATAACAAGGTTATCCTTTTTCTTAAAGGATGTGCTCATAAGCCCATCCTAGAACAAGGGTTTATCTTGGAAGGGACCATATACATTTAGCACTTTCAAATATTTTCCAAGTTCAAATATCTACTCCCATGATCATATTTCTCCCCAGATACCTAACAATTTTGTAGATGTTTTCTTAAGACCAATAGCCATACCCCCGCATTTTCCTTTGGCTTTGGAGGAGAAAAACCACCATCCAGGAAAGTGAGCTTCCAACACTTCCTTAATCCTATCCCCTTCTCCCAAAATCTCTTGAAGAAAAATGACATCCAAGCTAGGAGAAAAAACCATCCCTTTCAAGGCCAAATTTTTATACGAGCTAGCTAGGTCCCTACAATTAAAGGAGAGAAACATCAAGTTATCACCTACTTAGGGGCTTGAGATGCTCTAAGTGCCCCAATAATTTACTTTTGCTTCCCATCTGCCACATCCTAACTAGCTTTATGTTGTTCTCTCAACATATAAGATCTCTTACCCCATGATTTTCCTCCAGTCTTAGCCATAAAAAATTTACCCAAACCCCCCACACATCCCAGGGTATCACCCTTTCCATTCCCATGGAAAATATTATAAGGGGAGGAAAGAGTTGAATGCTATGACATATCCTTTGAGGGGATCCAATTAGGTGTAAATTAATTCTCAAAGGAAGGGGGAAGCGGACATGAAACCAAAGGTGTAGGAGGTATGCGAGGGGAAATGCTATATGCATTCATATAATGTGCATTTGACCCTAAATCCATATCTAGAGAAGCTAATACTGAATCAAATTATTTACGAATTGCGAAGGAGAGCGTTTACCCAGAGGAGAAGTTCTTGTTAAGGGCACAGAACCATCTTGACCCTTCTAGAGTTCCTCGACTTCCATGGTACCAATATCCACACTACCATCTCCTGCCCTTTGGTATTTCTCCTCATGGATAACCAGAATCTACTTGGAAGAAATTACCTCCATCTTACACTCCTTTTCATTGCATGATACTCCTGAATTCGATCCATTTTTCATTCCTCGTCAATCGAATTTACCTGTATATGGAAGAAAGAAATCCCATAATAGATTCCCCTTCTTATGGTAGCGAAAAAACTGAAAGGGAAATCCTTAATAATCTAAGAGATGACAATGAAAGAATCCTTTGAAACAACTTTCTAGATCATACTTAAAACCCTCTCTTGGATTAATATTCACTAGGATTCGGGCCATCGACTTTTTGCCTGACTCCTAAAAATAATTTTTTGCTTCTAAAAATATGCCTAATTTATTACTTATTCTCTTGAAGATGTCTAGATTTCACTAGGGGAGAAGCCTCAACATCCTCACCCATACGAGCACTACTAATCAATCTTCTCTTTAATGGCATTTAACATAGGGTTCCACCTTTTCAGTATTACAGGGGTGGACTCGATACTCCATTTTTTACTCATACCCCAACTCACTACTTCACTTGACAAAAATTCAACCATGAACCACCTACATGAAAGAATGCTCACATTTGGACCTATGCCCATGACTCCACCCCATTCTTTTTTTACTCATTTCCTCAAATGATCAGTGAAAAAATCCTGCCAAGGGCTCTGCCAACTACCACCTTTTCAACCATATCCATGACCTCATCCAACAAAACGTCCTCACCCAAGACCAACTTTTTATCCGCATCTCTAACTTTAGATGCCTTTCCATTCTTTCTTTTTCTTCTTGGACTAAGTAGGTCCCTACCAAATTCTATCTCCCTTAGGGCATTATCCCCTTCCCCAAGGGGGTCCATAACAACCACTCCATTCTCACACCCTTCTTGCATATTAGGGTTGGCATCCTTATCAACCTTGCTAGAGACAAGGTGGGAACATGACCAGTCTCTGCAGGAAGCACTTGGGTTCCAATTAATACCCTTGATTCCTCTCCCTTATCTTCATTATTCACTAATGAATCTAAAACATAAAAGGAGGGTATATGTGACTAGTGCTTCGATGCCATGGGAGAAAGGGTGTATCAAATTGTTAGATCGAAAGGCTAAGTATTGAGAATCTCATAAGGGTCGGAATCTTTCCATGCCCTCAATTACCAATTCCTTGTTCCATTACAAGTTCAGGAAGTTTGTTGCTTATTATATCACTGATTTGGATCTTGAGGGGAGGCCCCCAAGATCTGAAAAATCAAAATGCGAGAAAAAGATGAGAACGCATAGTAAACAAAACCACCAAGATTTTTTTTATTAAAATAGAGAATAATTGTCAAAGCTAGATTATGGTGGAAAATATGTCCTTTTACAAAATGTGACTTGTTACTTATAGCCCTTTTTAGTTACAATACCACAGGTAAATTCCATGGGTGGATGAATACCACGGGTGGATGCCACTTACAATACCATGGGTGTATGCCACTTACAATACCATGGGTGGATGCCACTTTCGATTCATATCATTCCTTCCTTTTTAAGCAACAATGGTCCATATTGAGTGAATTTCCCTCCGGGAAGCCTTTGTTGAATATGAAGAGTCACTGAAGAGAAGGGGTTTTTGTGGTTAACCCATAATTGTGATGAACAAAGATCCGAGGATAGAGATACCATGTAATGTTTGTCACCAATTGTGATACTAACGGTGTGTGGCCTAGCAAATGGACTTAGATGAAGCATGGGTTTGTGGATGGCCCATAACCATGAAAAATGAAGATTCGAGGATAGAGATACTCTGTAATGATTTTGATCAATTGTGATACTAACAGTGTGTGGCATAGAAAATGGACTTCAATGACAAGGGTTTTGTGCAACTGACCCATAACCTTGGGTTTCTGGGTGACCCATAACCGTGATGCTTGTCAGTCTGCTTAGTAAAAGTATGATGGCTTTTCTGGTAGATTCTCCTATCTAATGAGATGTTGTAAAGGCTTCTTTCACATTATTTCCTTTCTAGCAATAGACCTCTTGCTACAACTTTGTTGATAATGTCTGCTACATGCGATGAAATCAAATTCCGTCAAAGACCCACTTGAGGTATTAAAGACATATTTCCACTTATATAAGACACTTGAAATTTGATGACATGTGGAGTGAGAAAATGATTCATGAAACTAATGGTACATACGGTTGTGTGACAGTATAAACATATGTAACTTCAATTTCTCATATCTCTCAAACGGGGAAACGAAATCAAATTTTGTAGAAACCCCATTTTAGCTAATAGAAAATCATTTCAAATGAGCTATTTTGTACCTTCTAAAATTTTGTGTGGAGTTCATGGCACTTGCATGAAGTTTTCTGAAGATTGTTGCTTTGTGTTTCATCCATCATTGTGCTTCAAACCCTCATTCCCATGGAGCTGTAACCTTCTCTGATACCACTGATCCAGATCTTGTGGGGAGACCCCCAAGATCTGAAAAATTGAAATGCGAGAAAAAAATGAGAACACACATTAAACAAAACCACCAAGAAACTTTTTATTAAAATAGAGAATAATTGTAAAAGCTACATTGTGGTGGACAATATGTCCTTTTACATAATGTAATTTGTTACTTATAGCCTTTTTTAGTTACAATACTAGAGGTAAATTCCATGGGTGGGTAAATACCATGGGTGAATGAATACCATGGGTGGGTGTCACTTACAATACCATGGGTAAATTCCATGGGTGGATAAATAACATGGGTGGATGACACTTACAGTACCATGGGTGAATGAATACCATGGGAGGATGCCACTTACAATACCATGGGTGAATGAATACCATGGGTGGATGCCACTTACAATACCATGGGTAAATTCCATGGGTGGATGTTAATTACAATACCATGGGTGGATGCCACTTTCCATTCAGATCAACCGCCTAAACTTCTACTTCTTCAAACCCTAGAAGAACATTATTCCCCTCCTCATGTCGAGCCTCGATCTGAGGCTACTTCATTGCAGAGCCACCTTCAACCGCCTTGCCATTTAGATGCCAAAAACCCGCTTCACTTGTTTGCGGAGTCCAAGTCGAGAAAATTGGACCCAAGTCACTAGGGCCCTCCGAGTAATCAACCACATCATCCATCTTGACATTATCCACATCTAACTCAACCCCATAACCGCTTTAGACACTCGATAAATAGAACCTTACTTCAAACAACAAACCACAATGAACTCCACTTGTCATTGTGTCCTTCAAAAAAACCACAGTGACATCTCCAACTTTCGAAAATCCACAAAGCTCCACCAATATCATTTTAGTTCATCCATTTTTAATTTTGTAAAAAATCAACTTATAATTATTAAAAAGACTTATTATATATTTAATTTAATTTTAAATTTTATATTCTCCGACATTCACATAATCCGTCCCTCAACCAATATAACACATTTAAATTTATTTTTTATTTTAAAACCTCTTATTAATGAAATAATCCACAACATAATCCCTATCTTGATATAAGATATCTAGATTTGATTTAAAAATATCAATTACAAAATAGGAAATATTTTCCACCCAAAAATAAATGGGCAATAGTAACATTTTAAACGATTGTGCTCAAGTAATTCATGATTTTCAATTAGTTATAAATTATCCCAAATTAGAAAAAGAATGGCATTGGTGATAAAACTAACATCGTAAAATGTGACAGTAGAGACTAGTAAAAAGGAACAAATAAATAAAGAATATAAAAATTATAAAAACTTGAATTCTTTGTTAAAAAAATAACATTAACGTTATAAAATGTTAATGTTAGATTAGAAAAATGAACCAATAAATAAACACTGAATATTGAAAAGATGATACATAAATTTTAATTAATTTTAAATGGGGAAATTTTAACAATCAGTATTAAAATTAATATTGTAAAATCAGTATTAAAATTAAGGGAATTTTAAATCTTAACCACATTTTCTCATTATATTATATTTTATATTATAAGAATAATATATTTATAACATAATATTAGAAATATTATTGATAATTAATTTTTTTTTGGATCAAAGATATTATATCACTATAAAAAGTGCATAATTACAAAATAGATATTTGTCATTGGAAACCAAATCGATAATATAAACTTTTAAATTGTTTCCATTTTTCTAATTTGTTAATATGTTAGCATAAAATAGAAATAAAAGGCTACATAAATAACACTACATAAAATGATAGACATAGTGATGTTAAGAAACAAAATATTAGTTTGAGCACTGAATATTCCCATTTAATTTGATTATGTGCCTAATCAAAAAATTGAGGATCACCATCAATGTTTGACAATGACAGGTTTGTTAGGGTATCTTCATCAATGTTTGATAATGACGAGTTTGTTAGGGTCCTATATTTCATAGGAGGAGTTGTATGATTTTATATTTGAAAAATGTAAATAATGTTTCATGTTTGAAATTTATTTATAAAAGAATAAAAATATATATATAGAAAAAAGAAAATAAGAAAATTAATTGCAGTGGACAGAAAAAATAGAATAAAGAAAGAAAAGAAAAGAAAAGAACAAAAAACAAAAAACTATGTTTGAAACTGTCTTCCTAGGAGAGTAAATCTAAATGCCACCAAGAAAAATCAGTTTTGTATTAGTTTACATTTAGAAATTTTGAATAAAGTGGGCAGCTTGTTTAAATGCCACTTGGTAAATAGGAAAATTAAAAATAATTTGGCCTAATCACATTGTTCAATCGTGATTAGGCTAGGAATGCGATAGGTTAGGTTAGTGAATGAATAATCACTTGGCTTAATCGTGATTAATCAATACAAAAAAATCAGTAGAGAATGTGTTTTGCCAGTTCAAATGCAGCATTGAATTGTTTCTAAATAATTTTTTAGGAAAATTTAGTTTTTGATTGACCTTGCCTTAAGTAAGGGTTAATTGCACTTTAATGCACTTGTAATAAAGTTGGAAATATGTATTTTAGCCTAAGGTTGCACTTTAGAAAAAAAGGACGGCTAAGATCGTCTCTCACCCATATCAACAACGGGGGAATGTCCCCCCCCCCCCAAGCTCAACTCTGCTTTTTCCATGGGAGGAGGTTTGAAACTCCTACTACGTGGCGCCCTCCTGATGTTTCACACCCCCCCCTCACTTTCCTCTCATCATGCCCCCTAAAAAAGTCTCTCGCTTCTGACTTTTTGCCACTTCTCCTCACCACCCGCCACGTCGATCTCTTGTCCCCACCTTTCCCTCAATGCACTCTCTGCCACCTCACCCTCATGCACCCCACTCCCACGACTACTCTCGACCATTAAACTCATCCTGACGACTCACTACCTTCCAATCCTATGCTGTCATCTGGCACCCCTCTCGCCATGTCAGCAAGTCGTTACAACATTAATTACCTTCCGCTCTTGTGCAACAGACCTGCTCCCCATTAATGGTAACATGATTAACAATAATTGGCGAAATCACTCTATATAAACGATTGGAAAACATAAAATTTGTTTCCTTCACCGTGTCATATGATCAATATCCCGTTACAGATTCTTAAGCCACACAGTGATCGTTTGGATTCCCCAACCATTACTATTTCAGACTATTGTCAGGGACCCAATTCAAAATTCTTCCGTCGTTTTCCTATTCCAGGTAACTCGTCACCTTTCCTCATCTTAGCAAATTCATCATGTCGCCTATAATGAAACTCCCCAAAGAAAAGCAAAAGAAGCCAGAAGAGAACCTATGCTTCCCCCACGTGTAGACTTAGATCATGTACCCTTATTAGACTTGCCTTATAAAATTGCAGAAACCAACTGTGAATTCGACTTGTTTGAACTTCACAGTTGGTTAAAACATAAATTCATTGACCAAAGAAATGAAATTAATCTGTGGGAGTCTACCCTACCTCAATTCATGTTCCCACAAACATTTTTCCCCAAGTTAGTTTCCTGGTGCCAATTGAGTTATGTCCCCTCTCAGAGAGCTATCGTAAGTCACAATGGTGAAGTTTTGATCAATATCACAGTTGAATCCATCACTCAAATTTTCTTAGTAGCTATCCCAGAGTCAGCTAAACCACTATTACTAGACTCTCTCACAGAGCTCTACAAAAGTTTAACTTTTCCCTAGAGAGCCAAGATCTTTGAAGTTTTTTTGCCTGAAGATATCCAATTACCAAAAACCAATCCTCCATATTCATCTTCCATATTCCCTGAGGGAACTAAGCATGCTATTTCCATCATCTCCTATATTCTTAGTTATTATTCTGACAAGTGGGTTGATGAGGCCATTGTTGGCTTCCTATCAATTTTCACCACTGGTGAGCAACCAGTTATTTTTAATTACAGTTAGTTTATTGCAGAGGCTTTGCATGTCAGTTTGTTAGATTTTCCACAGAGGGAGCTTTCAAATACTCCTCTATTTTAGTACATGTTTATTCATCAACTAGCAGAAAAATTCCCTCTCACCTTGCAAAATATGGATGAGCAAGGTAATGCTCAGTCAGTCATACAGTGGACATCCTTAGTAAGAAAAAATTCCATAGAATTCTCATTCACAGACTTTGTGGACCATTTTTTATACATAGTGGTATGTCTCCTACATAGTGATGTGGAGCCTAGGATAGGTGAAGACATTCAAAAGATTCTACATCTCAGTGATGAAGTAAAGACAGGGGACTGGTATCTTTATCAAACCTACACAGAAATTTGGATATATGGGTGTGAGTTTCCACCCTACAAACTGACCAAATTTATGCCTATGAAACTTTTCTCATTAGGGTACATTCAACAGATGATTCATATGGATGATCTACATTTCATGGCAACCAAGAAGAAGGCCCAATTCAAAATTAAAGCCAAAGTAGGACCTTTTTTCTGCAATACCATATCAGTTGGTAAAGAAGCCGATTTGCTACTGAAGCAAATGAACTTTAAACTGAGTTTCACGTGGTATTATTACCCTTTTGGCTTGATCTCAAAGCTAAGAGTGGAGAAAAAGATCATACCTTATTCACATACTCCTCGACCAGAAATCGAGCAGTACATGAACTAGACTCATTGGGTGGAAAACACACTACAGGAGGCAGAGGAGTAGGTTCTCCCTACTACAACCACTCAAACACCCATACCTAAAGAGAAATAGGAGAAGAGAGAAAGAGAAGAATAATCTTCCCCAGTGATGGAAATAGGAGCAAATGGTTTCCTAGTTTACACAAAGAAGCAAAAGACCAATTTTGCAAATGTTTTCCAGCAGGACACAGAAGAGCAACATACTATTGTAAAGATAGGTCCTCATGTGTCTAGTATATAGGACGATATCTTCATAGGATCACCTTCTTCATCTACTTCCAGAGATCCTCCAGAGACACCAAAGATAGTTGATTTGGCTCAAGACACTATTGAGCCCAACATTTTTGTCAAATACAAGGCAATTAAACAAAGGAGTGAAATGCTAAAAGTCTCCACTTGTACACAGTGCTCGAAACAAACAACTGTTTCTCAAGACATATTACTATCAGCATTCGACTTGGAGAAGGGAAAAATGCAAATAGCATTTCTCGAAGCCAAGTACCAACTCCCAAATCATCTACATATTACAAGGAATTCGTGTTCACTTTTAATGCACAACATATTAATCCCATAGACCAGATGGACCTACACAGATAAACAAGTGAGATGATGTATTCCACACTCACTAACACTGCCATGTCTACCTTTAGATTGTAGATATCACTAAATAATGTACACTCCCAACTCAAGTTAGAGAAGATTTCATCCTTAGCCAAGGATACTAGAATCAAGTCACTGGAGGACTTGGTGATAAACTTGGGATATAATCCCAAATATATCAACACAGGTGAAGAACTTCTTAAGAAAAAGGATGTTGATATAGAAGCCTCAAGAAAACAATTGAAGTTGCCTACTACAGAGGATCCACAAGCCAAGGAGCTCGGAGAGAGTGAGAAGCAGAAAAAGGATAAGTTCGGGATAGTCATCGAGCTAAATAGACAAATTAGAGACATGGAGATAGAGTTAGAGAAACTGCTCAAATAAAAAGAGAACGTGCAGCAGTTGGCCATAGTTCCTCTTACTGCAGTTCCAATTGTAGTGTCCACATCTACAGGAGAATCTACATCTACATCAACAACTACAACAAATTCAGCAAGTGAATTAGTCAGAGCCATGGACAGTGTAACTATCCAAGAGCAGGAAATTGCTAAGCTAAAATCTTAGATTAAGACACTGTGGGAACATAAGTTAAAGATTAATAATTTGTATGTGGAAGAGTTACAAAAAACCCATCAGTTAAATCTAAAAATTGAGGAATTGCATGGTGAATCAGTGATGGGTCATAGTCTGGCGAAGCCAGAGAACATATATGGACTGAAATTGGTGAATGCATCACAAAGATATGGCCTTCTATACAGATCATTTTTGAATAGCAGGAGTTATTGTAGAAATCCATAGAAGTAATCAGGAAAACTAAAATAGACTTGGGACAGAAACCTGGGGAAGCTACAACCCTCATCAAATTTCTGAATTCCAAGAACAGACAATAACTACAGGAGCTCGGAATTCAGGATAGAACAGAGACCATCCTGGAGGTGAAAAGGATGCAGACCAAAAGGACTCTTATGAATCAGTTGGATAAAAAATGCCAGAATTTAGAAATCATCATAGACAAATTCCACAAGAAGTTACAGGTGTTGAAAAGGAAAAGTCTGCCAAAATTGACAAATACAGAAGATGAGCTCCTGAGCCTAACAGAGTACCAGGACAAATTAATCAATATTTCCCAAGACAAATCAAATTTTGCAAGGATCAAAGGGAATATCACAGGGAAGGAATTCATGGAGACCTTAGATTTTGATTTGTTTATTATTCATGAGATCAATCAGCTAATTGTCATCAAGCAAACCTTTCAAAAATACACGGATGTGGATGAAAGCTATAGGAAATTGATTAAGTTTTCGATCCCAAGTGAAGATAGGTGGGAGACATTGTGCAAATTACTGGAGTAATTCATAATTGGACAGCAAGGCAAAACAAGGCAGTAGATTTTGAGGCCCAGTCATGAACAGTCTTCCTCAAAAACCGGGCCATCATTCAGCAGTTTGAAGATTCCTATAATTTTGTTCTAATTTTGTAATTAGTTTATATATTAATAGGACTTCGTATTGATCTTTTGAATCAAGATATTTTGTAATTATTGCTTTATAAATACTTCAAAAATCGAAGTATTAGTGTTGGGATTAGTTTTGAAGAAAAGACTTATGTTGTAAAGAAGATCATAGAGTTATCATTGATCATATTTCTGTAATACAACACAAGCATTACAAGATTCTTATGTCAATTTCATTGGTGAAGTGCATCTTTCTCTCTTGAATGTTTTCATTGTTTTTCACATATGTTTATACAATCTAAATTATTCTAAGAAGAGTACGAACATAATTTTTTTTAAAGTACACTTTGTGTCTAACTTATGAATAACTATGTTTTCTACTTAAAATTAAAACAAAATTCTTACTTGCTCTGTTTATTAATTGGATTGCTTAATCTTTTTCTTCTCCTTCACACCATAGATCTTAAAGGATCCAATGAACTTTCCTACCTTGCCCTGTAAGTTTAGCCTGTAAACTCTGCACTTGATCAATATAAACCTGTGACTCAATTGCTCAATGGCCTCATTCCACTATCTCAACCCAACAACACAAAAAACCCAAACCTGAACATGATAACTAGCCTAATATCACCAGTAAAACAAAGCTAAATCATAAAGAGAGATTGTTGACACCTAATCCTCACGATTGGGTGAATTCATGTAAATAATTAAATTAGGAATGTGAACAGTCATCAGGAGATTAACTGAACAGTTACACCCTTTTGTATATAACAATAACATACCTGATGGAATAATACGAATCAGTTTTTCTGCCTAATGGAGTTACTGCCTGGCCTGACATGGTATCAGAGCCATCTCCTTGTTTTAGCTCTTATGTACCTGTAACTCCTCTATATGCCATATCCCCTCTGTCCTGACATAACCTGCCTCTGCCATATTCCTTTCCAGCGCTGCCTCTTAACGCATCTATCCATATTCCAAAAAAAAACTGCTACGATCTGTCCATAATGCTCTCTGATTTGTCCATAAAAATTGCTGCATCTCACTATCGACCGCCCATTTTTTTACTACACCTCATAATTAAACGCTATACGCATAACCGTCCAAGCTCATGGTATAGTGAATCCTGCAACTTTCTAGTTGTCCATACTATGATTGTGATTGAACCCTGCCTACGTGCCCTCCATTGTGAACTAAACTACGCATGAGATCTTCGTTCTAACCATCGGCCTCCTGAGATACACGCTCAGCGCACCAACGTTCTAACCATACAAGGAAACATTGTTTCTTGGCTTCTATAATGGAGGCAGAGATTGCTTGAGTTTTTCAGCCTTCTCTGAGTCAAAGCCGCGCAGAGTGTAAAGATACTTCTTACACCTGACCTTGAACTTCACTACAATACCCACCATGGGGCTCGAACCCACTACAACGCCCATTCCCAGCGGACTGGAATGACGAAGCCAGATTTGTCAACACATTGAAATTGGTGGCGTTGGCCTCCAGCTTTAGCCGGAAGCTCTTGGTTTGTCTCGAGGACATGAGGTTCTCCAAAACCAACCTTCGCTGCGAATTAGTACTGACCCCGCCGTCCAGTGTTTGAGCCTCGAGGACGTTTAACCCCAAGGAATGCAAGTGTGGATTGGGGTCTTTGGATCCAAGTGTTGGCAGGTGAGAATAGCAAATACTTGAAAAAAGAAAAAAAAAATTGTTATATGATGGGACTGTCCGCCAGCTAGTTCCGCTTGCATTGTTGGAGAACCAGGGATAGCTGTAGCTCTCTTCTCCAAATCTCAGGATGGTAGATTAAATATGTTTGTTGGGTGTTGGTTTCATAGTTATGCAAATACTTTTGTTCCCCAATATAATATATATATATTTTGAAATGAGGTCGTTTCCGATGGGTAACTGGTAGTGGTGGAAAAACATCTATTTCCCTACTAAAAAAAAAATATAGCATCATGTGTTTATTCATATTGATGTGAAGTCTGAATATATATATTTTTCATGGCTTATAAGATTCAATAATCGGTAATCTGTATCAAGGAAGCTATTGTTATGTTTTATGTTTAATACACAGTCTTGGTGTATTACATTAATTGCTGCCACACCAATACTGGTTTGCTGAATCTCAGTAATGCCCTTTTGAATACAATTTTACTGTATATTGGTAGAAGTATTTTTCTATCAGTAAAAGTAATTTTTTTTACAGAATGCATTCAATCATATCCATGGTGGGAATAGTTCTCACTGGCAAGGAGAACTATCCTGAATGGTCCCGGATGATAAAACACACCCTCATCTTCAATGAGTTGTCGAAAGGAGTGTGTGTAGGAGAAGGAGACAATGACCCAATACAACCTACCTCAGACAAAGAACTCGTCATTTGGAAAACAAGAATAGCAAAGCTTATGCATTAATTGCAGCATCTGTAAATGAAGAGGTGAGTCGCCATATTTCGTCATATTCAACTGCCTTTGAAGCCTTACAAAAGCTGAAAG
>APFE030796542.1:41578-59662 GCA_000404065.3 Pinus taeda | reverse complement strand
AATTGTAGCACAACTTACTATTTTTAGCAGTTTTTCGGGTCCTGAACTTCCGGAGCCGTTTTGAGGCCCTAAACGACGTTTTTTGGGGAATCCGGGGGCAACATCGGTCCATGCATTCCAACAATGATAGTGCTCGAATAGATCTTTCTAATGAGCTATTGTGCGCGTCAAACGGAGATCATATGCTAAAGTTACGACCCTGGGAAGTTGATGTACCAACTTACCCCCAAATGGGGCCCACAGTTTGGCGTTTCATCTCCTAGGGTTAGGTTTTGGAATTTGAAGGGTTTTTTTCATTGTTTCTCAACAATAAATAGGCCTTCGAGCCTCATTGTAAGACAGTTCAGAGGCATGTAGCCATCACATCTCTTCTCAGAGATAAGGTACCATCGCCCTAGCTAGTTTATTTCCATTTCTGATTGTAAGCATGTTTCAGTATTTTCCATTAATGAAATGAAGTATTATTTCCGCTGCATCTTTGTGTACATGGTTATCTCTGTAATTTGTTGCGTTCCTGTTTAAATCTGGATCATACATGTCATGAAATCAATGCCCCATTTTGCAAAAGGACCAACGGCGATAACAATATGCAAAAGAGTGAGTGGAGCATGGGTCTTACAATCGTATATCTGGCATCCATGACACTTTTGGATGGCAAGGATGCAGTCATGAAACATGATAGGCCAAAAGTAATTGAGATGCAAGATATTGTTTCTGATGGTATAGCCATACATATCACCACCAGATGCCCTAGAATGACATTCATTGACTACTTTCTCAACCTCCTCATGAGTGAGGCACCTTCGAACAACTATATCGATACCACGACAATAAAGGGTGTTATCGATTATAATATAGTTCTTAGCTTAATATTGGATACATCGTTGCTCAAATTGAGAGGTATCATACCATAAATTTTGGGTTTGGAGATATATGATAATGTCTCCATACCATGGGTTAGATGATACAATAAAAGACAATGACTTGTCTATAATAGAATCAACAGATGATTTTCTAGTTTTGGCAGCGGGAAGGGCACAAACTAGCTCAGCAAAAAGTAGGGATTACTTCAACCTGCATTTGTGAACACCAAATCGAACTTCTGTAAAATGACTATCCACTTGGAGTACTTTCACTCATCAATTATCATTATAAGATATACGTCATGGGGTTGCAATAGGAAACAACAATAGTTTTTCAAAGCAATATATAATGGTGATACCTGCAGATAGCTTAGACAACCACCAAAGCTAACTTTTCGACATGAGTATATTTGATATCAGTATCATTCAAGGTTTGAATCAAATAATGAATAGTATATTTAGTCCCTACATTGTCTTCTTATACCAATACTATAGAAATGGTAGTAACTGCAACAACGAGTTATAGGAAGTAATCGCATTGGTAATCTGAGGGATACAACAAGGATGCCTTAATGAGAACACCTTTCAAGGCATCGAACGCCTTCTGAAAGGTCTCATCCAAATGGAAAGGAACCTCTTTCTTTAACAAGCAATTAATATTTTTGTTAGTTTAGCATAGTTAGGAATGAACCTCTAAAGAAAGTTAGCCTTCCCTTAAAGGTGTTGAAGCTGAAGAAGGGAAGGGAGAGAAAGTAGATTGATGATTGCCTAAAATTTTAATGGGTCAATATAAATTACATGTTTCAATACAAGAAAACCAACAAGTTGATTAGAACTTATATCAAACACACACTTTTGTGGATTGAGTTTAATTTTATAATATCTACAACATAAAAATATGACTTTAAGATGCATTGGGTGGTTGGCCCGATGTTTTGAGTGAGTAGGAAAATCATCCAAATATTGTTATAGAAAATGTTTGATGTCATGGAGGGCATAATTCATTTCCCTTTGAAGTGTCACCCTAGTATATTTCAATCTGAAAGGGGTCTTTCAATATGAAAATATGCCCTAGGGACAAATAAATGCAACCTTATGATGGTCTTACATGAGGGCACTGATCTGATTATAGCTGGAGAAGCCATCCATAAACAAAAGTATCTCATAGCTAGCACAATCATCAAGAATCTATTCGATGAATGGGGTGGTATAATTGTCCTTTGGACAAGCACCATTAATTTCCTGATAATAGACACACACACAAATTGTTCCTTGTTTCTTCATGACAGGAACAATTTTAGACACCCAATTAGTTAAAGGTACTAGGTAGATAAAATCAATGCATAGAAGTTTTTCAACTTCAGCTTTAATAGCGGTATCCTTCTTGGGATGGATCAAACGGAGGCACTGCCTAACTAGTTTAGCATCAAGGTACATATTAATTTCATGTATAATGATATTCATATTGATACCTAACATCTCTTCATAAGACTAGATGAAAAAGACTCTAAACTCTTCAAATAGGGCTTTATAGGTCTTGATCTCATCGAGAGACAACGGTGCACTCATGTGTATATTCTCAAAAATGTTGGGCTTGATTAAAATATTGAGAGTTTAATATTAAACAAGTTCTTCTCATAATAAAAATCCTGAATGGATACAAATTTGTAGTCAACTTAATGATATTGGGCTGATATAGTTCACTAAGATTATCCTCATAGGAATCTGGCAAGGAGGAATAGAGCCAGTGATCATCACATGATGTGTCATTCAACATCATGATCTCCATGATGATCTCATCAATATAAAACATACGAGAGAAAGGATTATAGGATGTGCCATAGTATAAGGAATGATCAAGCTAATTGATCAAAGAGGAGGGATCAAAAAAAGATGCAGAGGCCGAGTGCATGGCTTCATAGTCAAGCTCAATGGGGCTGAGTGACATATGGTCACCAAAGTTGTTGATATTAGATCCATCTAGTAATATCCAAGGATCAACTAGAGTAGTACAAGAGGATATCATATTGATATAGGATACTAAAGTAGAGTTGTCGGGAAGTGAAGGAGGAGGAAGTGAGAAGGTTCCCATAAGAGGGAATCCTTAAGCAGCCTAATCCCATGATGTTAATATGGGTGAGGGATTTACCCCACAAGAGAGACATTTCCAGTGACTTGAGAATCGATGCAAAATAAAGTGAGTTGATCAATGGCTATTATGCCACCTTTGTGTGGAAAAGCAATCATTCTAAAATATGTCAAAATAACCGTAGCCATCGCATAAACACATGTATGACCCAATAGAAGATTGTAATTTACCAGTCTATTGATAACTTCCACTTCTATGGATACAGTCTTGCTATCTAATTCTACTTGTGGTGAATTCAAAATTCCACAAGGTTTATAGCTTCTTCTATAAAAGTCCTTCATAGTGGTTGGTGACTGACATAATTGGGGAGAACCAATGACCTTCTAGAAAGACAAAGATATAATACAAGTTGAGGCTTGTTGGTCCACAATGGAAAAAGGGATATTCTTACCACAAATGACAATGTAGATCATGAAATCTAGTTGAGCCAGAATCCAAGGTTTATGAATCTCATGGTTAAAAACTAATAGGTTGGAGTATGAGGGATCAATACATCCAATTGTAAAAAGAAAATCATTCTTTTGGGTGGGACAATTTTACAACACCTTAAGAGTGGACATAGTTGTAGGAGAATGGGCTAGACACTCAGGTATGATATAATTATGAGCGAGCCTTGCGCGAGGGTTGAAAAAATATTTATGGATAAAACATTTGAGAGGCTTAATCATCAACTCAATAGGTATGGCATTTGGAGTAGGATGCAATGGAGATGCAGTTGAACTAGTAGGTTTATCAATATCTTGATGATTCAAGGGATCCACATTACCATAGTCTTCACTTTTCCTAGCCACCATAACATCCTTTTTTGGCTTAGAAAAGGAAAGAAGAAAAATCAAATTAGAGGAAGCAGTATCCTAAGCAACCATATTGGTCTCCTAATTCATGAACGAATCTGTCAACACAACGTTTGTAGTTGGTCTCCTGATTCATGAACGGATCTGTCAACACAACGTTTGTAGTTGATGGTTTAGGGTATTGATTTACTTTTTCCTAGTGTGGACAATCACGAGTGAAATTCTCCTCATTACAAATTAAACATGGGTAATGGGGTTTCCTTTTTTCTTCAAAACATTGATTTTTTTGTTTATCCCAAAGAGGATTATCTTTCTTCTTTTTACCTTTTCCTTTCTTATTACTTCTTGGTTGCTGATATTTAACTTTGGAAGATTGAACAACAATTATGTCATAATTAGAAGTCACAGGAGTGGTGGAAGGAGGGCTTTGAGTAACCATAACAAGAGTTGAACCAGATGGTTTACTCGTCGACTTTTAAGTAGTAGAACTAATGACACCATTTCAGGCATGAGACTCTTTACTAGAAGATTGAGGAACAATATTGGATGGTTGCAAAGCATTTGGTATTTTATCATAAAGCATGGTAGATTGGCTATAAATAACATCCAAATACTGGGACAAGAAATTACTTTCTCTTCGGTCACAACTCTACCCGTGTAAGATTGATGCTAACAGAGAGTTAATGAACCATTCAGCTAACAATTGGTCAGGGATTTTTTTTAACCAATCAAACATGACGTCGCCACTCAAGAATTTGAATTGAAATGTGAGTGGCATCAGTTTCTTTGAAATTGGTTAAAAGTTTAGTTCCAGAATCATATTGCATGGTTAACTAGAAATGTGTTAGGAATGAGGTAGTGAAGGGCTGAAATTATTAAAAGAAGCTCATGGTAGTTCGATATACGATTTTGTTTCCATACTGGTGAGTGTATGCTTGAAAATATGAAAACAAAGTGAGTCATCATTGAGACAGTTCGAAGAACACCACAAATGATAAGTCATCACATGTGTGGATGGCTGTTCTTGAGGATTTCCATTGAGTTTATGGATATTGTTGGGAAATTTTGTGGGAATAACCGACCACCAAGGAGAATGAGAGATGGGATAATTTTTTAGCCTAGTTAGATATGGAAATTCGAGAGTTGCTACAAATGGAAATCCCTATTGACGTTCGACAGAGGAACCTTGGGTAAGATGCAATGGCCTAAGAAACAACTCTCTATGTTCTGGGATAGGGAGGATTTTGATAACTAGAATACACATAACCTTGTTTTCTAGCTCTAGGATAACCTTGTAAAGCTTGAAATGACTAGTTTTGCATTTGTTGACCGTAAGACATCTGAGGTATACCTTGATACGATTGATAATGTTTCCTTGTGGGATTTTGAATCATCCCAATATAAGGTTGGGCAAGTTGTGCCTTTTCCATTCCATATACATTTTGACCCATTTGAATTTGAGTAATGATTTGGCCAAGAAGTTATGATTGTAAGTTACCTTAGAAAGGCTGGAATACATGGCTTGCACAGCACCAGATACCAATGGAATAGATTGAGTTAAATATGCAATCTGTAAAGGTTGGCTTACATTTACTTGAGCTTGAATGGGTTGAGAGATAGGTTTTTGAACATGAGTCTGAGATGTAGGTGGAATAGTTTGAGAGATTAAGGATGAAGCTACAATTGAACCGGGTTGTATAGGTGCAGTCAGTTTCCAAACATTAATATCCATTCTTTAATGTAGAGGCCTCATATGAGGCTAAGGAATAACTTGAGGAGATGGAAAAATCCCTGCAACAAGTTTCCCCGTGTCGAAAGAGGAGGGTTATATGGAGGAAACTTCCCCCCAAGTGGAGGGTTCCCAAGAGGAGGATGTTAAAATTGGAAACTAGGGCCAAACTCCATGTGGATCATTTTATTTATGGCAGTTGATATTTCTCTTGGATCCCTCTCATAGAGAAGTTTAGGATTATTCTAAAGATAATTCGGTTCCATTAAGTATTCATGGAGATATGAAATTATTTCTGTTATGGGACAATTCGTCAAGGTTGGCCAACAACTAAATTGGCCCCTCTTGTGTTCCATGTTTTGGTATAAATACAAGTGCCTTGCAAGTAATTTTTATACACAACTCTCTTGATATTTCTTCTTCTACATTTGTTTTGGGTTCTAGTGGAAAGAAGAATCTCTAAGGGATAAATGTTGTCACAAAGGATGCCCTAAATGTAGTCCTAGATGATGCCCTAGCAATTGTATGCATAACCTAGATCCAAGAGAAAGTCATCCCTAATCCAGTACTTTGTTAAGGAAGACATAGTAATATTATGAAGAAGACAACCCTAATCCTTTACACTGTTAAGGAAGAAAGCCCTCATCTAATATACTGTCCCAAGGGTGACCCTAACCGCAGTTATGGAGATGCCCTAAATACACAGTCATGGAAATGAAGGAGGAAACCCTAGCCGTATATCTAAGGAGGAGAGATGGCCTAATCTTAGTTGCTACGCTACCTAATAGAGATGGTACATAAACATTGTCTTCGAAGAGAGGTTCTACACAAGTAATGGCCTAGCTGTCATGGAACTCTCACACTTAAACGTTGAGGTAAATAAGCCACCTTCAACTATGCTTAATGTTGTTCTCTAATTGTTGTTTTGATTGTCAAATATTGTTGTCTTAATGCAAGCCTATTGTCGTCACATAAACACTAAGAGGAGAAGACATTGGCATTGCTATGTGCTAGGCCACAAGCCATAGCACTATAGCTAGCCACCTTGAATATGACAGTTGGATGTCTAGTGCAGCATAGTCCACAATGGGACAACAATGGCACAATGGTACAACAATGAAACATGGTGCAACATATCGTACAACAATGGGACAATAATGGTCAATGGCATATAGTGCACAATGGGACAACAATGGTACAATGTGACAACAAAGGAGCATGGTGGAACCAAGATCATGGACAACAAGATAGAAAGGTTTCTATATGCCCAAAACAATAGTGTTTTAGGCATGATTGTTAGGTACAACAATACAACTAGGAGAACTAGTTAATGGTACATACATATTTGGAGCAACGTTAGAATGTTATGTTGTTGTACGGATAGCAGGGATGTTGTGTTGCTATAAGTATATTGAGATGACAAGCCATGAGGAGACAACATTACTAGAAGCAATGATATTCCGCCACAATGTTCAATGGGACAGGAGCATGATGAGACAGAACAATGATGGGACTGCCATTTCCTTGTGCAATAATGGCACAATGGGACAACAAGCATGGAGAACATGGTTAAACCATGGCACATGGGATAGCAACACAACATTAGGTGCAACATCGTGCTGCACAGTGAGGTGCAGAATGATGATGAGATCCAACACGATGATAGGTGAATGAGTCACCTTGGAGAATCAGTTGAAGCAACATGTCTTCAACTGATCTCATGTATCATCCTCTTATAGATGATCTATGCTCTTATCTAGATAAGTCAAAGTTTTTACTTTTGTTGTAAATGTCTTATCTCTCTCTCTCTCTCTCTCTCTCTCTCTCTCTCTCAGTTGAAGTATTGAAGAACATATAAGAATAATTGATCAAGGGTTTCCCACATTGGGGTTTGTCCCTAGCGAGTACCACATCTTGTGTCCTCTTGTCTTGGCTTGCCTTCTATGATTTATGTTTATGCTCTCTCTATAGTTTACTTTAATGGTGATGTGATTGCTAATCTAGAAAAGATATTGAGCTAACTATGAAAATTGAATAAATTTCTCTAAGCATAGAAAATACCTAAAATTAACATGGTATCAGAGTGAGGTGAAGACAAAGCCCAAGCAAGAGTGAAAGATCAATCATCGAAGACAGTTTAGAAAGGACAAGAGGATCAATGGATTCCTCAACCCTCTTGAAATTCACCAAGGGTGAAGTTGAAACAGAGAATATTATCAGAATGGTGTAGCAGAAGCTTCTGATGGCCTACCTAAACATCACTTCAATGGGAAGTGTGGATCTAAGGGTGGAACGAAAGGCAGATGCCTTTCTTGCAATAAGTTCAACCATTGTGAGAAGGAGTGTCCAAATGGTAGGGACACATCACTTGATGATGATAACAATCATTCCAGGGACATCTTCAATGATCAAAGGAATGGCAGGTCATCAAGGAAATGACCAACTCTTCAGGAAAGAAAGGAACGCCATGTGTGAAGAATCAAATGTTGTTTCTCTTAAGATAAAGAAGTGTTATCTTTTATTGGCCCTATCCTTCAGACTCTTTGGTAATATGGCACATTAATTCTAGTGCTTCAGGGCACTTCATCAGATAGAAGTTTGCTCTCTCTAATTTGATAGAGATGGAAAAAATTGTGGCATTATACTTGGAGTCGATGCCACCTATCTCGTAAAGGGTGTAGGGAATGTTACCCTTAATTGAATGAGGGTAACTCGATTCATTTACAAAATATCTTTTATGTACTTAATCATAAGAAGAACCTGGTGTCCATTTTAGAAATGAAGGTCAAAGGCTTAAACATGGAATTCATCAATGGAAAGGTACGTGTTTGAAAATAGAGTTTTCAAAGATGTTTTTTCTCACGGGTTCAGGGTTGGAAATTTGTATCAAGCTGCAGGCTGGTCCATTGCAGAACATCTCAATTGACATATCTCATCTATAACACTGGAGGTCTACTTATGAGGCCCTACCCAATGTGAGTTTGATGGTGATAGGGATGCCTACATTCAAGAAGAGCATGAAGGTACAATTCTGGGATGTGCTGAAGGAAAATCTTATAAGGGGACCATTCCCCTCATCTAACAGGTTCACAAGTTTGCAACAATCCGAGAAGTTTGAGATTCATGATCAGGAATCTCATGTATATATGTAGAATAAAGCCCTCTATGGCTTGAAGCTAAACATCCCGGATGTAGTATGAGAGGATTGATAGTTATTTGATGAGGATGAGATTCACTAGGAGTGAAACTGATCCAAATCATTTCTCGAAAGTTGTGGATGATATACCTCTCATACCGACACCTTATGAGGACGACCTATTTTTGATATGTGCATACCCTCTCATTTGTAGAAGTAAGAGGGAGTTGGATTCTAGATTTGGAATGGTAAATTGCAAGCTTGTGAGTACCTCAAGGATCTTAACTTTCAAAAGTTATTCGGTAGTGATGCCGGACCAAATTTAGGAATCCTTCTAAGTTTCATAAGCTCATTCTCGTTAATGTTCTTGGTGAGCTTCCATTTGGAAATATATTTTGCAGTTAATGTGATGAGCTCATATATGGTTGAGCCTCACTAGACTGGTGCCAAGAATCTTTTGAGATATGTTTGGGGGACAATCTCTCATGAATTGAGATGCCGGAAATGTTAAGTTGCATGATTATTTGAATGTTGACTAGGGATGTAGTGTGGAGGATCTCAAGAGCACTTCTGAGTGATGATTCTCTTTGGGTTATGCTCGATATCCTGGATGAACAGGGAGCAGAAGAAAGTTTCTTTGAGCACCGCTCAAACTGAATACATAGCTACATGTGTGACCTCGTGTGAAGTTTCCCGGTTGCAAGAGCTCTTTAGTGAGTTTTTTTACACATGATGGATACCACCATGATATTATGTATCAAATGGGGGGGATTGAATTGTTGATGAATCTCGTATTCTATGATTGCTCCAATATATAGACATCAGATACTACCTTATCTGGGATATGGTATATTGACAAGCGAGGAGAGTCTATCACATTGAGACTGATGTACAGGTCACAAACATTCTATCAAAGCCCCAGGGAAAGGTCAAATATGTGACTTTCTCGAATGATTTGGAGTCATCGAGAGACCTTCTTATGAGGGTCTTGCATGATGCATGTATTGAACTCTAGGAGCTCCAAGGGGCTTGGGGTACTACTAGGGAAACACGTGACCATAAGGCGACTCACCCTCCCTTAATGGTGTGTTGTGTACAGGGTGAATGGCTCAACCTTCCCTTGTGATACCGTGAGGCAACTTAGGGATAGGATGAATGGTTCTCCTTTCCAGGTATGCTACCCATATAGACTAGGACTCATGGGAAGTACTTCTTATCTCACCAATGAGTAGGGAAATGGGGTTAGGGACCATAGTAGTACTATCGATGGACATATCATTGTATCTACTGTACTCGCTATGGTAGGATGACCTCCATTAATATGGGATCAATGTCACTGATGTGGGATCAATATGATTGGTTTGAGACACTCCCTTGTGATGTTGATCTGGGATCAATAAAACTAACTTCGGATCAGTAGAGAATGGTATGAGACATTCTCGATCAATTCTTCTTCTTCATGGTTCAATAGAGTAGAGCAGAGCTTAGTAGAGAAGAGCAGAATAGAGCTGAGTAGAGAAGAGTAGAGTAGTGTAAGGCATTGATGGTAGAGATAGTACAGTCTAGCAGATGGATCAGTGGATGGAGTTCTCCCTAGTTGAGTGGGAGTGTTAAAATTTGAAACTAGGGTCTAACTCCATGTGGGTCATCTTATTTATGGTAGCTAATATTTTTCTTGGATCCCTCTCATTGAGAGGTGTAGGGTTGATCTAAATATCATCCGATTCCAATAAGTATTCATGGAAATATGAATTTATTTGTGTTATGGGACAATCCGTCAAATTCAATCAACAACTACACTATGCCCTCTTGTGCTCCACGTTTTGGTGTAAACACAAGTGCCTTGCAAGTCATTTGTACACACAAAGCTGTTGATGTTTCTTCTTCTCCATTTTTTTCGGGTTTTAGTGGAAAAAATAAACACTAAGGGATAAATTTTGTCCTAAAGGATGCCCTAAATGCAGTTCTAGATGATGCCCTAGAAGCTCTACACATGATCTAGATCTCGGCCTTAGTTAGCCCAAATCCAATACGTTGTCAAGGAAGACATAGTTATATTTTGAAGAAGACAACCCTAATACTTTACATTCTTAAGGAAGAAATCCCTAATCTACTTCATTGTCCCAAGGGTGACCCTAACCGTAGTTATGAAGAAGCCATAAATACGCAGCCATGGGAATGAAGGAAAAAACCCTAGCCATAGGTCTTAGAGGCGAGATGCCCTAATATTAGTTTCTACACTACAATGGAGATGGTACACAATTAATGCCCTCGCTATCATGGAGCTCTCAGACTTAAACATTAAGGTAAAGAAGCCACATCTAGCTATCTTTAATGTTCTTCTCTAATTGTTGTTTTGATTGTCATAGATTATTGTCTTAAAGGAATCCTATTGTTGTCACCTAAATGTTGATAGGAGAAGACATCTGCATTGCTATGTGCTAGGCCATAGGCCATAACACTACAGCTAGCCACCTAGAATATGATAGTTGGTTGTACAGTACAACATAACGCACAATGGGACAACAATGGTACAATGGTACAATGGTACAACAATGTCACAACAATGGAACATGGTGCAACGTCTGGTACAACAACGAGACAACAATGCTCAATGGTACAATGGCACGAAAATGTGACTACAAGAGAGCATGGTGGGACCATGATGCATTGACAACAAGACAGCAAGGCTGCCATATGCCCAGAACAATAGTGTTTTGGGCATGACTGTTAGGTACAACAATGTAACAGTACAACTAGGACAATTAGGCAATGGTACATACATATTTGGGGCAGCGTAAGAATGTTATGTTATTGTAGGGACATCAGAAATGCTCAGTTGCTATAAGTATATTGAGATAAAACACTGTGTTGGGACAATAGTATTAACAAAAATGATATTGTGCCACAATGTTCAATGGAACAACAACATGATGAGATAAAACAATGATGGGACTTCAATATAATTGTGCAATAGAGGCACAATGGGACAAGAGGCATGGACAACATGGTTCAACTATGGCACACGGGACAACAGTGCACCATTAGGTGCAGCAGTCCTGAGGTCCAGCATTGTGATGATGGGTGAAACATGGTGCAACACGGTGAGGTGCAGCATGATGATGAGATGCAACACGATGATAAGTGAAGGAGTCACCTTGGAGAACTAGTTGAAGCAACATGTTTTCAACTGATCTCATGCATCATCTTCTTAGAGATGATCTTTGCTCTTCTATAGAAAGGTCAAAGTGTTTAATTTTATTGTAAATGTACTATCTCTCTCTCTCTCTCTCTTTGTTGAACTATTGAATAAAATATAAGAAGAATTGATCAAGGGCTTCCCCACATTGGGGTTTGTCCCTGGCTAGTGCCACATATTGTTTCCTCTTATCATGGTTTGCCTTCTGTGATTTAAGTTTATGTTCTATCTACAATTTAATTTAATGTTGATGTGATTTCTAATCTGGAAAAGTTATTGAGCTAACCATGAAAATTGAAATAAATTTCTTTGAGCATAGAACATACCTAAAATTAATAGAGGAAGATTGAGTTGTTGTAAGTGTCCATACCAACTAAAATAAGGACCATTGTGTTACTAAACCATAGGAGAAAATGGAGGAGGAGGAGTACATTGTGTAACGATCATCAAAGAAGTGCCAGATGAAATTTCAGATGTAGATATGGGAGATATCCATGGACTAGACGTTGCGCCAGAAAACGTACCAAAAAAAGATTAGTAATGAGGCAGGAGAAACGAGACACCATACAAATGTGTCACTAGCGATGTTACAAACATGGATAAAGTTGCAACACGAGTTTTCTTAGTCATGGCAGTATATATAAACTAAGAATCCATAGTAGATCCAGTCATCGTTAACTATGCTAAACAGGGTTTCCAAGTGAAACTCAGAGGTTAGTTGAAAGAAAAAGAATCAAACAAGGGAGCTTGTGGTGGAGTATGAGGAGAAGTAAAAGGGTGAGCCTGATATAAATGATCCCCTACTCGAATAGGGGAGGAGGGTTGAGGCTCTTATTATGGAGTCTCTTCAATACTCACAAGGCTAGGTGGGAGTAGTTCTCCATCAAGTCCAATATATATAGGTTGTGTTTGGGCTTGGGACTAAGGAAGAGAAGAGGAAGGCCCTAAACTAATAGATATAGATAATTGGCGTGCCTTAGGTTGTATAGCCTTAAGTTGTGTTGTCTTTAATTCAATCTGTTCAGCTTTAATCACCTCACGTAATGAGATTTCATGTAGTTATGTTTCGACTATGTCGAACTCACCATCCAATGGAGAAGATACTCACATGAAAATACTATTTTGGTGGATCTCTTTCAGGTGTAGGACTAGAAGTAGTAGCTCCTAAAGCACTATATTCAGTAGTCTATGTAATTTTATGCTTCTGATGACAGCTAGGAGTTCCGTCAGGTGGAAGAGGTGGCTTATTTTGTATTCTACATGAACAGTGGAGTGTATGGTGTTGTTCTTCCACTATGGTTTAATAAATTTTAAGAATGAGTACAAAAAATAAATCAGAGAGGGTAATGCAGTTATAAATTTTTACCATGAAACTGTGAACTACAATATAAAACCTTGGAGAAGCAATGATTTATGTACAGGATGGAAATCTCCCTGAATTTTGTGTTCGGTGTATCACAGTATACAAGGTGACTGACTCGGTCAGCTATTGTGGGGACAACAACCTATGGTGGAATTCGAAAATATACTCAGTGGTACGTGGAAGTGTAGTCTGTGTTAGTGTTGTCTAATGCATAATCGTGTGAAGAAAGAATTCCCATATACATTTCATGTCTAGAGTGCCATCCAATATACCCATAAGTACATGGAAAATGGTATGATACACTCATGTACATGGAACAGGATATCAGCCCCAGAATGTAATGCTTGAAAAACATGATAGATCCTATGTTTATAGATGCCAAAACATGTCTATAGAATAGACATCTACATGTTTTCATTAACGTTTTAAATTCTCTTTTAGCTTGATTTAATAAAATTTAAAGTTTATCTTTAATTAAGTTTCATTTTTCAAGGCTCACCACGAATTTCACTTGAATATCCTAGAAATGCAATCTATCATGATGAAATGAAACCTTTCTTTCAATGAAAATTTATGGATGAGAGGGAAGAGAACAAAGAATGCTGCAATGTACAATACGCAACAAACGAGATTTTTAAATCAATTCCCTTAATGCAATTGTTTCAATTCCAATTCACACGTAAAACCCTACATGCAATGTAAAATGCATAATATTTTTCTTTTCAATTCCACTTGATTTTCATATCAAAACTAAGATGTTTCTGTAACCACTAATAAAATAAACTATTTAGAATGATGACTAAAACACCAATTGTTTCAAGCAATCAACAATCAAGAAATCGGTTTGCTAATGATCTATATGACAAGAACATAGTAAAATTTGAACAAATCCTTATCAAAGGCACTCAAAAAAATAAAATTAATATGAAGGCTTCTAAGATACCAAGACACACTTAGGGACACGAGGAGAACCAGTTGGAACAAAGCTAATCAGAGAGAAAATTAAAAAAAATGGCAATTTTTTTGCATGAAACATGGGTTAGCACAAATGCTCAAAGGGCATTAATTCTTTACAACACAGGTGTAGAGAAGGTTGGGCAAGGATGCAATGCTCTATCTCAGACTAGAGGGAGCGTTCATCAAGATAAGGCCATGTTATGACACAAAAAATCACATCAAGCTCAATGAAAGGTCTTCCTAGGGTCAATTGAGGCTGAGTGAGGTAATTGTGGTCTCTTCAATAAGTGAAACAAATATTAGGGATAAGAAAACCACTAAGAGAATAAAATGATCCCCAATGGAGCCTCCATTTTGTTATGCATAATTTACTACTATGGACAAAAGTATCTTTCCTACACCTAGTCCACTCGTCTAGAACAATAGAAAGTAAAGAATATAAAGTTTCCCTTAGAGAAAATTAAGAATGGGAAGATGCTTACTTGGAATCTATCACAAGCTTTACATTTTTATCCTCTTGTAATATCAAACCATAGCTCTGATTGCTATAATTAGAACTTGCACATACAATAAACACAAGACAAAGATCTATGACATTTATGTAGCATTATCCAATTACTCTATTCAATGGATCAATAACGAATTGAAATACATGAATGTAAAAGTAACATAACACATATAGGAAAATGATATACTCTTTGTATTAACATGAATAGGAGATAGTTTACAATCAATAATAGTAGTTGATCTTGTAAATATATCCCTAAGTTCATTTTTCCTTCCTTGTCACAAAGCACACCTTAATGTCACCCTAATGCATGAAGATGATGACTCTCTTAGATTGAAGATAGGAGCATGAGGGCATGACCAGTATCCATAATTTGACTGTGATGTTGTAGATGGCTAAAAATTTGTAGGAGGGGGATGGTAGTTTAGGAATTCCTATCAATTTACCAATCTAGGATTGAGATCCACTTAATATGGGAGGATGAGCTCAAGGGATAAGAGGTGAAGTGTCCAAGGTAGGATCAAATAGGTTTCAAACTTCTTATCCAAGGTAAATGGTTTAAAAAACTCCTGGAAGCTTCTGGAAGAGCAAGATCCAAGATTCTTTTTAATTTTCCTAAATTTATAGAATCAACACACCCCCAACAAGGGAAAACCTGCTACTAATAAACGTTGGTGCAGAACGGGACAACTTGTTGCTAAACGTAGGTCCCTAAAGGGGTAGGGTACACTGAGCCGTAAAAGCAGTAATTTGAAGCAGTCGGACCCAAAAACTCAAGGATTTGGAAGAGTCATTTTTAGGATTTTTGTAGGGATGATGAGAAGGTGTTCATAGATGTGGATGGATTTGTTTTGGAGGAATATTGATTAGATGTGAAAAAATGGCCTTTAATAGGCCGCATTTTTTCCTGTCGTTAGGGGTAATACCATGAGACCTATAATGAATGAGTAAAACGAAAACAAATTATAACCTCATAGCATAATGCAAACCCATTTTAATAAACAATAATGGCACAAGGTTGAAGAGCCATGCAGATTTTTCACTTGTGATGTTTCAAGC
Organism: Pinus taeda; assembly: GCA_000404065.3. Classification (NCBI taxonomy): domain Eukaryota; kingdom Viridiplantae; phylum Streptophyta; class Pinopsida; order Pinales; family Pinaceae; genus Pinus; species Pinus taeda. The sequence continues at coordinate 43,905 of APFE030796542.1, read as the reverse complement.
CAATATTACTCTAATCTTGAGGTGTTATACTTGACATAGTCAAGGATTTTAATGGTAAAAGGTCACAATGGTGGAAAGAACCCTACAAGACAACTCTAATTTAGTGTCTAGCATAATAAATTTGAAAGAAATATCAGGCATAAATGAAAATCAAAGATAGGGAAAGGGTCACCTTAACTTAGCTATTGTCACACACATACCAGAGCCATCAACATAGTTCTAGGAGCATAGTTGTTGATCTGATTATGGAGCACATAAGAAAAACCAAATCATACCAGGAGTTGTAACTGAGTTCTACTAAAACCCTAACACATGTGAAGAATGAGTAAAATAAAATAAATTATAACCTCACATAATGCAAACCGCTTTTAAATAATGTTTTTTAAAAAATGTTATTTTTTTAAATAATTATATTTTAAATCATGTTTAAAAATAATATTATTTTTTTGGAGCAACCAGAACAACCAAACCTTAGAGGAGATCAAGAATCGATCTCTATTAAAACCCTAACACTTGCAATAAATTCTTAAAATAAAAAAAATTCAAGCCTCGCAGCACAATGCAAATGCCTTGTAATAACAAAAAATAGTTTAGGGTCGAAGACTCATCCAGAGTTTTCACCTGTAATATTTCATGCAGAGGTTACTCCAACCTTGAGGTGTTATACTTGACATGGTGGAGAATTTTCCTCCTAAAGAGTCACGATGACAACAAGAATATTGCAAGAAAACCGTAATTTAGGGTCAAGCCTTATAAATATGAAACAAATCTAATACTTGAATCACAGTTTGAGATAGGGAAATGGTTACCTTGCCTTAGATATTCTCACACATAAACCAAATCTATCAACATGACTCTATGTTATGCTCTTAACCTGCAAATGATACCCAAATACAGAATATGCGAAGAAAAGAGACCCAAAACACAGAATATGCAAAGAAAAGATACCCAGAACACAGAATAGCAATGATTTTATTATTCAGAGAGTAATGTTCACTTGCCTCTTCGAGGGGGCAACCTCCAATAGAGAAAATCTCGATTACAAAATAAGACATGATACTCCTCGCAGGGAGTTTCTATCCTTTATATATGACTCATACGTGCAATACCAGGGGCCAATACCGCGTATTACTAATACCATCTATCTAATACTACGGCCCATTTGCAGCTAACTGTGGTTCCGTAATTAATTGCGGATTAACCACTTACAATTATTAATATGGGATTTATTGACTCTTGACTATGACGTGGTCCCATTACATAGATAAGGGTGTTAGGGTGGGACCCTAACATGCCCACCCCCTTAAGACTAGCCTTGTCCTCAAGGTTGAAGCTGCGGAAACTGCTGCAGAATAGTGGCTGGCTCCCAAGTTTCATCTTCTCGAGAGGTGTCTTTCCATCTGACTAAAACTTCCTTAATCATGCGGCCGCACAGTTGCTTGACTCGTGTGTCGAGGACCTATTCTGGTTGAAGCCAGATGGATCCTTCTTCATCCAATTCCAGTAGACTAGTCTGAATTCTGCAATTGTTCCCGATCACTTTCTTGAGGCATGAGACATGAAAAACTGGATGGATTTTTGCAGTAGGTGGCAAAGCCAACTTGTAGGCCACTTCTCCAATGTGTTGAAGTACTTGATATCATCCGTAGAATTTGGGAGAGAGTTTCTGACATCCCTTGTCTTTGAGTGATGTTTGCTTATATGATTGGAGCTGTAAAAAGACCTGATTCCCTTCTTGAAATTGGCGCTCTGAGCGATGTTGGTCTACCTGTTTCTTCATGCGGTTCTGAGCTTGATGAAGATTCTCTCGAAGATGGGCAAGCATAGTTGTGCGATGTTATAGGAGTTGATCCACTGCTTGGAATTTTGAGCATCCCATGAGATACGAAGTAGGTGAAGGTGGGAGTTGACCATATACTGCTTCATAGGGAGTCATTTTTGTGGTGGCATGCTAGTTGGTGTTATACCGCCATTCTACCAGAGGTAGCCACTGTACCCAAAGGTGTTGTTTTTCTGAAGTAAAACACCTAAGGTAGGTTTCTAGACATTTGTTGACGGCTTCAGTTTGACCATCTGTTTGCGGATGATAGGAAGTACTGAGTTTTAGTTGAGTGCCTTGTATTCTGAAGAGTTCCTGCCAAAAATTGATGGTGAAGAACGGGTCGCGGTCGGACACAATAGAAATGGGCATGCCATGCAATTTGAAGATCTGATCCATGAAAGTTTGACCAACCAAAGTTGGTGTAAACGGGTGGGGAAGAGCGCAGAAATGAGCATACTTCGACAATCGGTCCACAACCACCATGATGACTGACTTGTTCCCTGAC
>APFE030796542.1:22520-39726 GCA_000404065.3 Pinus taeda | reverse complement strand
ACTCCTTGGATGGCATTAAATTGAGCTACCACTCCATGATTGCCCTTTTTTAACAATTTTTCCATCCTATGCGAGCTTATGATAGAGGGGGCTCCCGCCTGGAGTCCTCAGATGGTATGTGTGTGGTCGTTCTGCTTAAAACTCATATACAACTCCTGGAAATCCATTATGATTGGCCCAAGAGTGCGGAGCCAGTCAGCGCCGAGTATAATGTCACAACCCCCCATGTTTATGGCAAACATGTGGGTTTTCAACTGATAATCCCCCATTTGAAGTTTGACATTTTCACAACGGCCTTCACATTTCATTGTGCCTCCATATGCAATTTGAACTTGGAAGTTAGAAACTGCTCGTACAAAGCAATGCACTGTTTCTGTGACTTTTTGATGGATGAAATTATGTGTACTTCCACTATCAATCAAAACTACTACTGGGCGATGTTTAATAAACCCTCTGATTTTGAGCGTTTGAGGGGAAGAAATCCCTGCCAAGGCATGCAACGAAATAACTGGTTCGTCAGAGACATTGTCTTGTTGGTTGTTGTCCTCTAGCGGCTCATGTTCCTTGAGTGGAGGATCTTCCTCTGTTGAGCTGTAGTCAGTGGCATCTATTGAAAGAATTTGGGCTCCTTACATTTATGACCTGGGGAGTATTTTTCATCACAGTAGTAACATAGTCCTTGCTTCCTTCTTTCGGCCATTTCCGCAGGGGACACCTTTTGGACCTTAAGTGTTTGAGTCGTTTTCTGAGCCTGTGGGGGACGACCTTTAGCGGGGAAATTTGGGCGACTGTATTGGGCTGCTAATGCACGTTCCACCTTACGAGCTACCTGGAAAGCCTTCGTCCACGTGGGAGGGTGGTGAAGTAGAACTTGAGCTTTGATGGCTTCTTTAAGACCGCTGATAAAACATTCCGTGTAGAACTCATCTGTGAGACCGTTAGTGCGGAAAGCTAGACCTTCAAAAGTGGTAATATATTCATCCACTGTACCAGTCTATCGGAGCTTAGTGAGACGACCCAAATAAGAGTCTTCCTGTTCAAAGCGATCTCGAAGAGCTTTGGTAAATTGGGTCCAAGTCCTAAAAGATCCATTGCAATGTTGATTCCATTCCGACCATTGCCACCGTTCATTGTCGAAGTACATGCTCCCCAACATAAGCTTAGTCCCATCATCTAGGATATGATTCAATTTGAAATACTGCTCCATTTGTGATAGCCATGCAGACATGTGAGAACCGTCAAATTTATGCATATCCAACTTGGGAGGTCGCTGAATGGGGGGTGGATGGGTGTGCCAGACATGAGGAGAGTGGCTAGATTCACCGTAATTGCATTCATTGCCATTATACCCCTCCTCTTAGGCTTTCTCCCTGCCCTTTGACATAAAACCCTCTATCTGGAGACTTAGTCCACGAAGCTGATTTTGCATTCCCTCCAGATCTAGTCCGCGAAGCTGAGTTTGGATTTCCTTCACATTTTCTTCAAGTTTGTCCATCCTTTCATTGGCCATTGCTTGAGCTCTAGTTTCTACCATACACTGACTTGATGAAAAATTGGGACCACCAAAAAAAAAAAATTCACAATTGATTGAATGGTACCACCATGCTCAGCTCGTTGTCCTGATTTTAATGGGCTAGATCACCAATAAGCGCACAGGAAGATCTCAGTTTTTTTTTTTTGAAACTCCTAATGGAGTTTTACTCCTTCTTGATCAATATTGCGGTCGCCAAATCCTCAAAATGTCAATGCAGCCAAAAGTCCTGCGACAATTATACCTTGGTAGAGGAACCCTTCACAACGACTCTGGTCTGGTGGATCTAAGAGATCTGAATGGCGGATCGGGTAGAGCTAGATGGCTGAACTGACTGCTTTTGTAGATCTGATGACTCTAATAGATCAGAATGGCTAATCGGGACCGATGTCTGTTGTTGCTGCACTCCTTTGCTCAAGCGGATCTGGAAGAGATGATGATTGAAAAAAGGGAACTAGGGTCTTGAGGAGTGTCAGGTGCTACAGATCGCAATATGCATAAGGGTCTGGTAGTAGTACTTGGCCCAATGTTTCAGGGCTCTAACTAAGGAGGGTCGACCATAACCTTAGCCGTACCACCCGACTACCCTATCGTACAAGCGAGTAATCTCTCCGAGTGCTGTTCTCGGTGTACTGTAGCTGCAAGACGGCCGACGGTTTATCTATGGTGAGGTTTTCAGGGAGCCTATGGGGCTTCCGATATACCCAGAGGGTACGTGGAAGACAGTCTGTGCGCGGTTCTGTTTAATGCGCTACTACTCTAAGGGGTACCCTCAGGGGTTACAAGGGATTCCAACAGACGTGACCACCTCTTGTATTTCCTGCGTGCATGCCTCCCCAAATCCACAGATTTATGCGCTCAATGACAGATCCTGTGGTTTAAAGATGCCAGAACACGTCTCGAGCCAAAAATTTTTTTTCTACGAAATGGAGATCCCACCGGCCCTGGAAAGTGCTCTGATACCACTTGTTATTCTCTTAACCTACAAATGATACCCAAATACAGAATATGCGAAGAAAAGAGACCCAGAACACAGAATATGTGAAGAAAAGAGACCCAGAACACAGAATATGCGAAGAAAAGATACCCAGAACACAGAATAGCAATGATTTTATTATTGAGAGAGTAATGTTCACTTGCCTCTTCGAGGGGGCAACCTCCAATAGAGCATAGCTCGATTACAAAATAAGACACGATACTCCTCGCAGGGAGTTTTTATCCTTTATATATGACTCATACATGCAATATCACGGGCCAATACCACGTATTACTAATACCATCTATCTAATACTACAGCCCATTTTCAAATAACTATGGCTCCGTAATTAATTGCGGATTAACCACTTACAATTATTAATATGGGATTTATTGACTCTTGACTATGACGTGGTCCCATTACATAGATAAGGGGGTTAGGATAGGACCCTAACACTCTAGCAGCATAGTTGTTAATGTGATTCTGGAGCATATGGGAAAAACCAAATAGTAATGGAGGTCGGGAGCCAAGCTTCTTTCAAACCTTAACACCTGTAACGAATTCCTAAACTGAAAACAAATTATATCCTCACAGTATAATGCAAACCCATTTTAATCAACAATAACATTATAGAGTTGAAGTGCCATGCAAAGTTTTCATCTGTAATGTTTCGAGTAGAGATTACTACTGTATTGAGACGTTATATGACAATAAGAATCCTATAATATAACCCTAATTTAGTGTCGAGCAAAATAAATTTGAAAGAAAACTTAAAGAAGAATCAAAGTTAGAGATAGGTAGAGGGTTGTGTTTCCTTTTCTATTATCACACATAGACCAAATCCATTAACACAATTCTAGTAACGCTGTTGTTACTCTTGTTCTGGAGCAAATGGGAAAAATCCAACCCTAATGGAGGTTGGGAACCTAGCTCCACTCTATGAGAAAAAGAGTTCACAATGAATGAGTTTCACCTCCTTACCCTAGCCGTAAGGAGCTGGAAAGCCAACCGTGGATTTTCGTACTAAATGATCACTATGACAACAAGAATCCTGCAAGATAGCACTACTTTAGTGACAAAAATAATAAATTTGAAAGAAATATAGGATAAGAATCGAAGTTACATATAGGTAGTGGGTTTCCTTGCCTTCGCTATTGTCACACATAGACTAGAGCCTTGAAGATTATTTTAGTAGTGTTGTTGTTAATCTCGTTCTCGAGTAGATGGCAAAAACCAAACCCTTGTGGATGTATGGAACCCATCTCTGCTCCATGAGCAAAAGAGTTTGTGATGAATGAGTCTCCCCTCCTTACCTTATGTCATCTCCCTATAATATTTTGAATATTTTATTTACCATAACAAAAACAGAAACAAACCGAGGGATGGTGATTATTACTTGTTGCATAAATTAATATTTTTTTTGCTAGTGAATAAAAATGAGAAACAATTTCCTAGTAACAAGGATATCATGTAACTTTTGAGGAGAGAACTTAATATATTTAAAAAAAACAGTTTCAAAACCCTAACTGCCCTCCCCCTAATTGTGGAATGGTTTCCAGGAAAAGGAGGGCGAGAGGGGGAAAGGACTGTGTTGTAGAGGACAGGCAGTAGGAAAAAGGAACAGGGCTTACCACGTCTGGTGATGATCAGATGGTAAGGGCACAAAGTGCGTGCAATGGTAAAAGAATGTTAGTCTTTGAGCAAGCTAGGGGGGAGATTGGGCTTGAAAGACAATCTCATGCTTGGGTGGTTGACTAGCTGCAGAGAGCATAGGTGACCTTTTTCTTCAAACCACTTACAGAAAGTGACACAGTTATGAGGCACTGACCTGAAACTAGAAAATGTTTAATTCTGTGAGTTACAGTTCTTCCTAGAATTATGAAAGAAGACAAAAAAAAAGAAAATGGTGAGAACATGTAATTCTATATAATTAGTTTTCGGGTAATAGTAGAGGTAAGCTGTAAAGAAGAGGGTCGAACTTAGTTAGAGAACTTTACAATTAACCGTCTTTGTTTATGCAATTTTCTTAGGTGGGAAACTAAGACATGTATAGTAACACGGGTGCTAACAGTATTTGTTAAAGGTTGGTAGAGTGATTCAGTCGTGAGGTAATCATACTAAATGTAATAACCTGTTTTGTGCACTAGAGAATGAAAGAAAATGAAACCCTTAGGAAGACATTTCAAAAATAGGCTAACTGTTCTAAGGAACAATCATAAACAAAATGAGGAAATATTGTGCAATGTATAGACAGACCCGAAAATATGAAAGTGGACAGAACTGATTAAATTCCAATATTATTTTTAGTTGGCTTGCAACACACTAGGGCTGAGCCTTTCATTTAACAAAAAAAATATAAAGTAGAAAATGTCGTCGCTTGCCTCACTGTGAGTTGCGACAACCTTAAAATATCACCAATTGAATACAGAGTTTATTGCAAGTTTTTAATGTGCCGCAAGAATGTTTCTCCCTGTATTAAGGTAGGGCTAGAAACATTATGGGCGTGGTAGGAGGTCCACTCCATGAGCAGTGCATGAACTGTGAACGAACCCAAGAAAGCTAGGTATTGAGCATGGTTGTGTATATAGGTTGGGTAGGGCTTGATACCCTTCAGCTCTTAACTCTTCCATGTTAAAACAAAGATAAGAATCTAGTAGTATATAAGAGCTATTGAAAAAGAAACTTAAGACTGCGGTTGAGGAGCATGGTTCAGACCCTCTCAATGTAAAAGATGCATGCAAGTGGAACATGTCCAACCCAAAGTCGAATACATAAAACACCATAAAAACTGTACATTTATCTGAATGCTAAACAAAATGCATAACATAATCAAATGATAGACGAGACCAAGAATTCTAGAAAAGGAAGCTACATCCAGATTTCCAGTATAGACAAGCCCGCGGTGCGGCAATCTTTTAAACATGAATAAAACAAGGATACCACTCTGTCTATAAAATCAATAGTCCTTCATGGTAAATACAGTACAACAGTAAAGAGGAAAAAACATGTCGCAAGCATAATGTGCACAGTTATGCATTAAGATTATATAACCACAATGTCTGAGTAGTGAAACTCAAGTAGGAAGCCAAACTCTAATAAATAAGTTATACATGCCATTCAATTGGAACCTGGAGCCTTGAGGGGATGCAAACACCCTCCACTCCAACATTTAACATAATATAAAGGAAACCAGAAGGGCTACCGTCCATTGGACATAGGAAAACCTCTGAGACAAACAGTTCAGGCCTCGACCAGAAGGCTTTTCCAAACCTAGAACCCTGGACATAATGAAGGAGGGTTTCGTTTAGGCAAGTCTAGGCCACCGTATGAGGGACAGGTGCCCAGCCTGCATGAGAGCAAGCCATGAAAAACAAAGTTAGACAACTATGGAAGGAATGAGGACTGCAGTAGAAATATAGAAGAAAACCATCTTCATTCTTTGACAAGAACTTACCCGTTAAAGGATGCTTCAACCAAACCAACCTGCAGTTTGCATGAGCCATGTGCAAGTTAAGGATTCTTTCAGTAAATCGAAGAAGTTCTTAGCCAAAATAAATAAGAACAAACAAAACTCTGTATTATTTGATTACGTGAAGGGTTTAGGTGACAAATCCATTGACAATTGAGTAGGGTCTATAGGCTTGGCTCTCTAGAGCTCAATGCATGGACTGAACTAGAGCATGCCCATAGAGAGCTGCCCATCAAAATGAGTATCGTCACCCAAAGCAACCGATAGATGAGGTTAGAAACCTACAAATGTCTACCACCGTTGGATGGCAGGGGGTGATCTCCACTGTAGATGTGGCAGGGAGTACCATGCAAGCTGAGAGACTAGATAGCCTACTGACCTTGTACAGAACGGAGCAGGGCAAGATTAATTACACACGGTAAAAGATAAGGAAAGACATGTGATGGAGAAGAGAAAAGGCAAAATTTACCAACTCTCCAATTGCCACATGGACATCATGCATGACACCAATTCAATGATTTAAATAAATTCTAAATCTAGTACCTTAGTACATAAATCAAAACCAATGTCGCATGTCAAGTGGTGCATATGGTGAGACTATGTGAATACCAATAGTCGAATGAGATTATAACCAAAATGTGTAAACCACGGTAACGTTAAGACCATAAATTAAAAAAAAATCTTACTTAGCGTTGGAGTCATGACAAGTGGTATAAGAGACCAGTCTAAAAAAATGTGGCCTCTAGGAATTGAAACTACAGAATAGATTGTGTACATACAAATTATTGCATCTCTATTGAGTAATTAAAGAAAACAGATAATGTGTTGACCCTTCCACTGTTACTTGTCTTATGTTAAGCACAGGAAAACAGAAGACTGACAATATGAGGAGAACATACAGTGCATGACGCAGGTTTGTGGTGGGTCAGGGACCTGCAATTGGTCCTAAAACTAGTCCCAAATTATGGGTACAGCCGGGAGAGGAGGCTTGCAATACCAATCTGGCAATTTTGGAGACAGTACAAGATCTAAAAAATGAAATGGCCCGATTATGGGAAGATAATGGAAGGTTAACTATGGAACAGGAGAGGATTATAAAAATCCTATCCAACATATAGAATCCGCAGCCACCGAATCGCAGTGTTGAGTAACAAAGAATGTCAGAAGAACAGAATCACCACACAGAACCTGAAGAGTTAGAAGGAAGGGAGGAGGAACGCCTTGATAATGCTTCTGAGCAACATACATCTGAAAGACAATGGATATAGTTGCAATGGGAATTCTATAAAATCAAACCACCACACATTGATGGAGAACAGGAGGAAGCAGCTAAGGCCTAGTTGATTAATATGAATAAATACTTCTAGCCATATGAATACGATCACAACCTCAGGGCGCGATTGGCCATTTTCCAATTACAAGGAAAGGCCACCTTGTGGTTGGAAGAATTTAATATTGTAAGAGTGAGCAAACAGAATATCACTTAGGAAAATTTCAAAGATACTTTAAGTAAAGGTACCTACCCAAGAACTTCTATGACGAGAGGGCAAGGGAATTTCATGACCTGCAGTTAGGGCAGCAAACTATGGACGAAGTTGCCACTCATTTTAATTCTTTACTCCGTTATGTGCCTTATATTTAGGAGGAAAAAGCTAAAGTACAGTGGTTTTTCAGTAGTTTACCCTTGAGTATGAGGGAAAGAATCGAATTTGACAACCCAAAGACAATGGACAAGGCCATATCCAAAGCCCGAATCTGCTACCAGCAAAGCAAGAAGTAGGGAGAAATCCTAGGTAAGAGATGGGTAAATAAGAAAAGCAGCAAGCTGGCTGGAAATACTAAAGGTAATCGCAGCGGTGGTAACAAACGATTCGCCAAGGGGAAAATCAGCAAAAACTCACAGAGGAATTCGCTCAAATTAAAGCCCCCCATTGAGTCCAAAACCAATGAACAACCTGGAAAAATAGACAACGAAGGGACAGCAAGGCCTCCAATGCAATGTTGGGGCTGTGGTGGACCCCATTACGTGAAAACTGTCCCCAGCGAAAATGAACCGAATAGGTTTCGCAGGTCTATGAAGCCTCTACAGTTGGCGATGTAGGACGGAGTCTACCAAAGATTAATGCTGCTTTGGAAGATCTCTAGGCAGAGTACCAGCCGACCATGGTGGAATTTGAAGGTAAACTCTTAGACCTTGTTGTAACTGTTTTAACTAGTCCTAGAGCTATGTTAAGTTATATTAGTCCTAGGGTCGTGGAATGTTGCAAATTTCAACTTGTTAAATTTAAGGACCCTTGGCAAGTATAGTTGGCAACAGGGGAAAATTGGCGAGTACTTGCTAAGATAAAAAATTGCCCTTTAAAGATAGTAGGATAGCCAGTGATGGCAGATTTTAATGTGCTTCCCCTTGGTTCGTACGATGTACTAATTGGAATGGACTGGTTAGAAAAGCATTGATCCATAATTAGTTGTAAAACTAAGACTATCTATTATAAATACTAGCTAGGAATAAAACAAGAGATCCAAGGAATTAAGCAGCCAGTGCAGATTCAGCCCATAACTGCCTCACAGTTAGCAAAATGCATTAGGAAGGGATGTCAGATTTATGCCATCCAAGTGGGTTATTCCAACTCAAAATATAAAACAACCACATTGGAGAACATTCCTGTGATACAAGAATTTGTTGATGTGTTTCTCGAAGGGATTCCTGGAATGTCGCCTAAAAGAGACATAGATTTTACCATCGAATTGGTGCTAGGAGCAGCCCCAATATCCCGAGCACCCTACAGAATGAGTGTACTATAATTGACAGAGCTGAAAATGCAATTAAAGGAGCTGTTGGACAAAAAATACATTCACCCCGGTGTGTCCCTGTGGGAAGCACCGGTATTGTTTGTTAAGAAAAAGAATGGGACCCTCCGCATGTGTATGGACTACTGTCAATTAAACAAATTCACAATAAAAAATAAGTACCCTCTACCCCGTATTGATGAACTGTTCAACTAGGTGAAAGGAGCAATAGCTTTCTTAGAGATTGACCTGCAATCAGGGTATCACCAAATCAGGATTAAGGAGAAAGACTAGCTAAGATAGCTTTTAGAACATAGTATGGCCATTATGAGTTTGTGGTGTTAGCCTTCGAAGTGACCAACGCCCCCGCCACCTTTATGTGTCTAATGAATAGTGTATTTCATCGGTATTTGGATAAATTTATGTTGATCTTGATTGACGATATATTGATTTACTCTCAAACTATGGAGGAGCATCAAGAGCACCTCAAATTAGTATTGCAAACCATTCGAGAACACCAATTATACACTAAATTCAGTAAATGTTAATTGTTTAAAGAATAGATACAATATTTGGGGCATATAACCACTAAATAAGGGATCGCAGTGGATCCTGAAAAGATAAGGACCATAATGGAATGGTCGGTACCCAAAGATGTGGTGGACATCCGATCTTTCATGGGGCTAGCAAGCTATTATAGATGGTTCGTAGAAGGATTTTCAAAAGTAGCTTATCCAATCACATCCTTACAAAAAAATTGAAGAACCTTCAGCTGGACCCCTAAATGTCAAAAAAGTTTCAAACAACTCAAATACTTACTCGCCACAGCACCCATTCTAAGCATAGCCGATCCTAGTGAATATTATGTGGTGTGCACTGACGCAAGTAAGGTAGGGGTAGGATATGTGTTAATGTTGGAAGGAAAAGTGATAGCATACGAATCAAGAATGTTAAAAGAGCATGAGAATAAATATTTTGCTTAGGATCTAGATTTGGCAGTTGTAATCCACGCCCTGAAAATGTGGCGACATTAACTTATGGGAAGAAATTTTCTATTATTGACAGGTCACCACAGTCAGACAAATTATTTTAGCCAGCCCACTCTAAATGCAAGGAAAGCATGGTGGGTGGATTTTCTAAGTGGTTTTGATTTTGAGATCAAGCATTTAAAAGGGAAAGAGAATCGGGTGGTGGACGCTTTGAGTCAGAAATTGCAATGCCTATATGAGATTTCTTGCAGTGAAGGGAAAAGCCCCTTCAGGGAAATGATTAAAAAGGCAACCGAACAAGATTTTGTTTATCAGCAAATAAACCAGCAAGTTCAGCAACCAACCAGCAAAGAAAAATAGCCGAATTATGCTTTGGATGCTACCAAAATGTTGTATTACAAAGGAAGGCTGTACATGCCCAATTAGAACAACATTAAAAATCTAATATTGGATGAGTATCATAAGAGTCATTACGTTGGACACCCAATATATCAAAACATGAGCACTGTACTTCAAAAAGAATATTATTGGCTGGGTATGAAGAAAGATGTGGCTGGTTATTTGGCACGATGTCTAGAATGTCAACAAATTAAAGCAGAACACCAACATCCTGTGGGTTTATTATAACCATTACCCATGTTGGAATGGAAGTGGGAAACCATCTCTATGGATTTTATAACGGGATTGCCTAAGTCAAAGAAAAATAAAGACTCCATCATGGTGGTGGTGGACAAGCTAAGTAAGTCAGCACATTTTATACCAGTGCAATCTACCTACAGAGTTGTATGGATTGCCCATGTTTTCATGCAAAATATATTTAAGTTGCATGGGTTACCAAAGACAATAATTTCATACTGTGATGTAAAATTTACATCAGTCTTTTGGAAAACATTGTTTGAAGAATTGGGGACTCAGCTGAACTTCAACACGGCTTATCATCCTCAAACTGACGGGAAAATCGAATGGGTGAACTAGGTGGTGGAAGATATGTTAAGAGAATATGTGATGCCACAACCAACCAAGTGGGAAGACTATCTGCACTTGGTTGAGTTCGCATACAATAATGGCTACCACACATAATTGCTAATTAGCCCTTTTGAAGTATTGTATGGGCGGAAGTGCTGCACCCCCTTGAGCTGGAGTGGACTGGAAGACCGATTGATGTTATGTCCTGAAATGCTTAAGGAGATGCAAGAACTGGTTAAAAAGGTGCGTTCTAATCTAAAGGAAGCTTAGGATAGGCAAAAGAACTTCCCTTACTAGAAAAGGAGGTTTAAGGAGTGTCACGTCGGCGATCATGTGTATGTGAGAATTCAAGCAAAAAAGAGCACATTACAGTGGAGTGGGTGTGCTAAGTTGGCACCTTGATACTGTGGACCATTCCAAGTCTTAGCAAGACTTGGACCGGTGGCTTACCAGTTTGCTCTACCAAGTCACATACGAGTCCACAATGTCTTTCACGTCTCCATGTTAAAAAAATATGTTTATGATCCTAAACATGTGATCAAATGGCAGGATATTCAGGTGAGAGTTATCTTCGATAGATCAGTCTAAATGTTTTCTTTTAAAATAAACTAACTTAGGATGTTGCATGTTGCAGGTAGAACCGGAAGGAGAAATCTGGGTCGAATTGCTGGGCATCCTCGATCGGAGAGAAGTAACATTGCGGAAGCGGGATATTACACAAGTTAATGTTAAATGGTAGCGCTTTGGGCCTAATGAGGCCACTTGGGAGGATAAAGAACTCATGAAACAAGCTTACCCAGGGCTATTTATAACCAAAGGACATCAGGACGATGTCTAATTTTAGGAGGGGAAGATGTCATATCCCCAGAATATTGTAAATAATTTATTTACCACAGCTAAAAAGAAACAAACTGAAGGATGGTGATTATTACCTATTGCATAAATTATTGTTTTTTAGTGAATGAAAATCTGAAATGATTTCCTAGTAACATGGATATCATGTAACTTCTGAGGAGAGAAGTTAATATATTTAAAAAAAAAACTATTGCAAAACCCTAACTCGCCTCCCCCCTAACCGTGGAATGGTTTCCAGGGAAAGGAGGGGGAGAGGGGGAAAGGAATGTGCTATAGAGGACAAGTGGTAGGAGAAAATAAGGGGGCTTACCACATCTGGTGATGATCAAATGGTAAGGGCACAGAGCGCATGCAACTCGAAAAGAATGTTAGTCTTTGAGCAAGCTAGGGGGGAGATTGGTCTTGAAAGACAATCTCATGGTCGGATGGTTGACTAGCTGCAGAGAGCAGAGGTGACATTTTTCTTGAAACCACTTACAGAAAATGACACAGGTATAAGGCACTGACCTGAAACTAGAAAATGTTTAATTCTGTGAGTTAGAATTCTTCCTAGAATTATGAAAGAAGACTAAAAAAAGAAAATGGTGAGAACAGGTAATTCTATATAATCAGTTTTCAGGTAATAGTAGTAGCAAGCTGTCAAGAAGAGGGTCAAAATCAGTTAGAGAAGTTTACAGTTAACCATCTTTGTTTAAGCAATTTTCTTCAGGTTGGAAACTAAGACATGTATAGTAACACGGGCATTAACAGTATTTGTTAAGTGTTGGCAAAGTGATTCTGTCATGAGGTAATCATACTAAATGTAATAACCAGTTTCGTGCACTAGAGAATGAAAGAAAATGAAACCCTTAGCAAGACATTTCAAAATTAGGCTAATTGTTCTAAGGAACAATAATAAACAAAATGAGGAAATACTGTGCAATGTATAGACAGACCCAAAAATACATAAGTGAACAGAACTAATTAAATTCCAATATTATTTTTATTTGGCTTGCAACACGCTAAGGCTGAGCCTTTCATTTAACAAAAAAAATATAAAGTAGAAAATGTCGTCGTCTGCCTCACTGCAAGCTTCGACAACCATAAAATATCACCAATCGAATACAGAGTTTTTTGCAAGTTTTTAAGGTGCCGTAAGAATGTTTCTCCCTGTATCAAGGTAGGGCTAGAAACATTATGGGCATGGCAGGAGGTCCACTCCATGAGCAGTGTCTGAACTATGAACAAACCCAAGAAAGCTAGGTATTGAGCATGGTTGTGTATATAGGTTGGGTAGGGCTTGATACCATTCACCGCTTAACTCTTCCATGTTAAAATAAAGATAAGAATCTAGTAGTATAAAAGAGCTATTGAAAAAGAAACTTAAGACTGCGGTTGAGGAGCAGGGTTCAGACCCTCTCAATCTAAAAGATGCACGCAAGTGGAACATGTCCAACCCAAAGTCGAATACATAAAACACCATAAAAGTTATACATTTATTTGGATGCTAAAGAAAATGCATAACATAATCAAATGCTGGACGAGACCAAGAATTCTAGAAAAGGAAGCTACATCCAGATTTCCAGTATAGACAAGTCCATGGTGCGACAATCTTTTAAACATGAATAAAACAAGGAGACCACTCTATCTATAAAATCAATAGTCCTTCATGATAAATATAGTACAAAAGAGGAAAAAACATGCCACAAGCATAATGTACACAGTTATGCATTAAGATTATACAACCATAATGTCTGAGCAGTGAAACTCAAGTAGGAAGCAAAACTCTAGTAAATAAGTTATACATGCCATTCAATGGGAACCTAGAGCCTTGAGGGGATGAAAACACCCTCCACTCAAATATTTAACAGAATATAAAATAAACCAGAAGTGATACCATCCATTGGACACAGGAAAACCTCTAAGACAAACAGTGGAGGCCTCGGCCAGAAGGCTTTTCCATACCTGGAACCCTAGACATGCTGAAGGAGGGTTTCCTTTAGGCAAGTCTAGGCCACTGTATGAGGGATAGGTGCCTAGCCTACATGAGAGCAAGCCACGTAAAACAAAGTTAGACAATTGTGGAAGGAATGCGAACTGCAGTAGAAATATAGAAGAAACCCATCTTCGTTCTTTGATAAGAACTTACTCACTAAAGGATGCTTCAACACATGTATGAACAGCTCTCGTATAGGCGTTGTAGGATGCCCACAAATACCAAACCAACCTACAGTTTGCATGAGCCATGTGCAAGTCAAGGATTCTTTTAGTAAATCGAGGAAGCGCTTAGCCAAAAGAAAGCAGAACACACAAAACTCTGTAATGTTTGATTACCTGAAGGGCTTGGCTAACAAATCCACTAACAATTTAGTAGGGTCTATAGGTTTTTGCTCTCTGGAGCTGAGTGCATGGACTAAACCAGAGCAGGCCCACAGAGAGCTACCCATCCAAATGAGCACCGTCACCCAAAGAAACCGATAGATTACGTCAGAAACCCGCAAATGGCTGCCACCATTGGATGGCAGTGGGCAATCTCCACCATAGATGAGGTGGGGAATACCACGCAAGCTGAGAGACTAGACAGCTTGCTGGCCTCATACATAATGGAGCAAGGCAAGATTAATTACACACGGTAATAGATAAGTAAAGCCATGTGAGGGCGACGGGAAAAGGGAAAAGTTACCAACTGTCCAATTGCCGCGTGGACAACTTGCGTGACACCAATTCAGTGATATAAATAAATTCTAAATACAGTATGCTAGTACATAAATTAAAACCAATCCCGCATGTCAAGGGGTGCATATGGTGATACTATGTGAATACCAATAGTCGAATGAGATTATAACCAAAATGTGTAAACCAATGTAATGTTAAGACCATAAATAAATAAATAATTCTTACTTAGCATTGGAGTCATGACACCTTAGAGGGTAGGTTGTGGAAACTCAACTGTGGAGTTTCACACTAAATGATCATGGATGCGAGAAGAATCCTACAAGACAACCCTACTTTAGTGCCAACCGTAATAAATCTAAAATAAATCTAAGACAATGAATCAAAGTTAGAGACATGCATAGAATTTCCTTTCCTTCGCTATTCTCACACACAGTCCAGAACCATGAACATGATTCTAGCAATGTCATCGTTAATCAAGTAGTGTCATCGTTGATCTCATTCTAGAGAAGATGGGAAAAGTCAAACGCTAGTAGAGGTCAGAAACACAGCTCTGCTCTACGAGAAAAAGACTTGACAATGAATGAGTCTCACCTACTTACCATAGCGGTAAGAAGGTGGAAAGCCAACAGTGGGTTTAAGATATGGCTAGATATAAGGCCATGTTAAATTGAAGAGGAAAAGGAAATTATTTCTAATTCGAGAATCCCAATAAGTATACACCATAGTTCGAGAGAATTCGATTCAAAGAAAAAAAAAACAAGATTAACACATTGACACATTTTTTATTTTTTTTAAACACCTTCTACATTATGAAAAAATGATGTCCCATGGCACCTAGAGATTTTATAACACTGAATAGTATTATTTTTAAATATTTAAATAATTAGATAATATTTCTATACTAAATATCATATTGTGAATTATTATAGAATTTAGGCTTCGGTGATCCATATCAAGTTATCAGAGATTTTTTGGCATAAATCACATGATATTTCATTTGTCGATGCATTTCGAACCAACCAGTGTGGTTCATCGTCAGGACAAGTTGAAGAATCAGATCCAGATTGAATGTTAAATAGACAAAGCAGAACATCCAACGGCTATAATTTTAGATCAAGTAATGGCTATGTTGACTAGCTAATGGCTAACTTTGACAAGAAAACGGCTAGATAGACCACACCTAGGGAAAAGAGGAAAAACTATATTTAAATTAAAAGTTAAAAATTAAAATAAGTTAAAGATATGGAATTCATTAATTATTAAATTAATAGTTAGTTATTACATTAAATGATCATGGGACATATGAATTTTTTATCCAAGGTGTTAACCATATTAATTTAGATTTATTTTATATATAAGAGAGATAGAGAGAATAATTCATTATAAGTATTTAATTGTATATTAATTTTTTCTAACTTGTTTATTTAAAATAAAAACCCAATTTCTATATATATTAGTAAGGTAATCATTAATATTATATTATAAATTTATTAATTGTATATTAACTTTTTAACTTGTTTATTTAATTATAAAATATAATGATTTCAATATTAAAGTCATTATTTTTCATTTATTAATTAAGAATAAATTAAATGCTATTAAAAAACTCATACTATAAAGACAATCCCACCAGGGAAAAAGGGTCAAAGAGAGAAGGTTATGGGATCATAAGGGAAAAAAACTAACTAATAAGAAAACTAGAATAGGTTATACAAAGAGGGAGGGGAGGAAAAGAAGAAAACTACTAGGAAGAGAGGGTTGGGACCCAACAACTACTGATCTTCCAACCATCCTCCTTATTGAGATTTCTTGGTATATTTTCAATCTCAAGGGCTTCCTAAACATCATGTTTGTATAGAAGAAGCTAGTGTTATTGCTAGAGTTTCACAGTTCCATTACCGCAAATTTAGGGAAGCCCTTAGAGATTGAAAAAGGGCTGAACAATCTTAATAAGGAGGACGGTTGGAAGATCAGTACTTGCTAGGTCCGAGCCCTCTCTTCCTAGTAGTTTTCTTCTTTTCCTCCCCTCTGTCTTTCTATAGCATATTCTAGTTTTCTTATTAGTTAGTTTTTTTCGCCTTGTGATCCGGTAACCTTCTCTCTTTGACCCTTTTTTCACGATAAGATTGTCTTTCTAGTATGAGTTTTTTAATATATTTAATTTATCTTCATTAATAAATGAAAAATATGGCTTTATATTGAATATCATTCTATTTTACAATTAAATCAGCATTAAAACTATTAATATATAATTAATAAATTTTAACTATAAATAATATTTATCCTTACTATATAATATTCATGCGTATATATATATATTATATAATAATATATATATATATATATATATATATAGATATATATATATTATATATATTATATATATTATATATATTATATATATAAATATTTTTTGCTGATTAATTAAAAAAATCTAAATTTAATATAAATTGGGGTTTTCATTTTTTTATCAAAAGTTATAAGACAATTATATACAATTCAATAACTATAACTTATAATGATTTATTTTTATATGTTATTGCGCTTAATTATGCAGAAATAAAATCTAAATAATAAAAAATTGGGCTAACACCTTCCTAAAAAATTCATTTGTGCCATGATTTTTTAATGTAATAACTAACTATTAATTTAATAATTAATAAATTTTATGTCTTTAACTTATTTTAATTTTTAACTTTTAATTTAAATATAGTTTTTTCTCCTTTTCGTAGGTCTGGTTCATCTACCCATTTCCTGGTTAAACTTAGCCGTTAGCTAGTCAACATAGTTGTTACCTGATCTAAAATTATAGCCATTAGATATTCTTCTCTATCTATTTAACATGCAATCTGGATCTGATTCATCAACTTGTCCTCACGCTGAACTACACTAGTTGGTTTGAAATGCATCGACAAATGAAATATCTTGTGAACTATTATTATATTAAATAACATTATTTAAAATATAACATAATA
>APFE030796542.1:0-22500 GCA_000404065.3 Pinus taeda | reverse complement strand
ATGATTTAATAAATGTGGTCCAAATAATCTTGTTATTTTTAAAATAATAATGTTATTTAAATTTAAAAATTTAAAATAATGTCGTTCTTTTGAATAATTATATTTTTAGTTGAATTGAGGCTTCTGTGATCCATAATAGTTGAAATAATAACTTCGGCATAAATCACATGTAGACAGACATTTGTTGACGCGTTTCGAACCAACTAGTGTGGTTCATCGTCATGACATGTTGAAGAAACAGATCCAGCTAAACCTGTTAAATAGTCTGAGTAGAAACTCCAATGGCTAAATTCGACTATAGGATACTTTTCACTTATTTACTTATTTGGACCTAATTTTACTTATTTCCATGAATATAATATAATTATTTATAAATAATATAATAAAATAAATAATATAATTAATATTAAAAAAAAATTAAAAATAATAAAGTTACCTGGTCATAGTCGAATTTAGCGTTGGAGTCTCTGCCAAACTATTTAACAGTTTAGCTAGACTGTTTCTTCACTTGTCCCACATGAAACCACACTAATTGTTCAAAACGCGTCGACAAATGTCTGCTACATGTGATTTACGGAATTTTCTTTCAATTAATTTATTCCAATAATAATATTTTAAAAATAATTATTATTAAAATTTTTATTAATAAAAAAGTTATTATTTTTAAAAGTGTACCTATAACATATTCAAAATTTAAATAGAATATATATATATATAATATAATTTATATAATAATATTAATATAAAATAATGTTATTATTTATATAATGTGATTTTTTCAAATTTATTTTTAAAATAATGTTTTATTAAATAATTATTATTTTTTAAAAAAGTTTTTTTTTTAAATGGTTATTTTTTCCATGTTTATTTTTTTAAATAACGTTATTTTTGAAATAATGTTATTTTTCTTAAATAGTATGAGTTGATGGTACGGTTACTTTATTTTTTTTGTATTGAATATCTTTTTCTTGTTATTGAATTATTGACTCATTCCATAATGTTATATTTATGACCATATTTATCATGAAGAAGCAATAATTGACTTACTATATTTGTAATATTTGTGAGAATGTGAATAATTTTTTGTTAACATATGCAAAGGTTTGGTATTGTAAGCTCTTGGTATTGATATGCTATATGGTTTTTTATGCAGGAAAAGGGAATACAATTTTTTGCTCATTAAGTTGCTAGATAGTGTTATGGTTGGATATGTGTATTGTTCAATATATTTCTTGTAGCAATTTCTAAAACATGTCGATTTTTATGAAATATATTTTTAACATGTTTAATATCATAATTAGCATGTTTAATAAGATAAATATTTTCAAACATTTGATCTTTTGCAACGTAATATATATTGACAATGCGAGGCAAGGTATTCCTTGCAGCAACTATGTATTGAATATTGTCAGCCCTCTAGAATCTCTGCATACTCGATCTCATGGAATAGAACAGGTGCGTCGAGTATTATTTGTGTTCATAGGATGTAGACATATCAATGAGATATGTTTATTTTTGTATGTTTTTTTATTTGATTTCTTTTGTGCATAACGTTTTCCAACGAATATTGGTTTTCCAACGAATATTGGTTGAGAAATAGAGTAGAACAAATAGAGCCTTATGTGTTCCTTAATTTCAAGGTCAACCATTTAACTAGAAAATTTCATTAAATCATGAGACTGATGAAATATTTAATTGTAAGTATGGAAACTTGTGTGTTTCATAGAAAGAACATTTTTTTCAAATGATTGTTTCCCTAGATGTTGTGAATCTTCTAATTTTTCATCTTTTTTAAACATTCCTCATATTAATCTTGTTTGAGAACATTGTCTTTACATAGAGAGAATTGAGAGAACTAGAAATTGTGAATTCTATAGAAATGATGGAATATATACAATAATGGAAGATAGGCACAATGATTCCATTCAATAATTAGTGATATCTGATGTTTTTGTTGATAGTAATATGCAAGATGGGATGGTTGACATTTTGTGTCATTCTATTGCAAATGTGGGAACAAGCATTTCTCGGCATAACTATGTAGACAATATTGTTAATATTAGAAAATATATGCATACTTGCTCTCTTCGTACAAGTTGAGTTCTTTAAGTGACTTTATTTTCGCAAGATTTCTACATTTGAATATCTAATTTTTTATTATTTTATGCATATTTTATTTTATGGCTTTTTTCAAAACAATATTCTAGTGAATAATGGTGGAGAAATAAATTCACAACAAACGCAACCTTTATCAATTCCACAACTTCAGTGCGGATCATGCAACTAGCAAGAAAATGTATATGTTTGCTCTCTTGAACTTACTGGTCACTTCGAAAATTTAACTTGCCATTTCTTATATGTCTCATTTTATCATTATGATTTATAATTTAGGGAAGAAAAATGAACCCAACTACATCCAATTTAGAAAATGGATTCCCATCATTTTATGGAAACAAATGTTCAAATTAATGCTCCAATTGGACAAGTTATTTCACATCATCCTCGGTCTAGATTACTCTTTTGCAGAGAAAATGAAATTTCTCGCCATGATTCTAGGAGAGAGGTGATTGAAGTTCACAAAAAATGTTTTGTGCAAGATTGAGATCTTGTATGTTGTGCAAATGTGCAAAGTGTGTAATGTATTTTGTCATGGTATACAAGTTGTATGATGGAGTGAAGGAACCATTTGTAAAATATGTAAGAATGAGAAAGGCTCTCAGCATTTCTCTCACTTTAACAACATGGATCTTGGTGAACAACCTGAGGTTCATAAAGTTTTAATCCAATTTAAAGAGATGCTAATTGCAAGAATAAATCTAATATTGAAAGTGTGTTAGGCCCCTATACTACTAGTGTAACCCCTTATTGTTATTAGTCCAACCCCCCTATTATATTGATGTACCCATGTAGTGCCCATATTGTTACTATTGTGCCCAATAGAAGCCCACTATTGTTAATATTGTGCCCTTACATTATTATTGCTATGTGGGCTCTCATTATATTATGACCCCTTAAACTCTTATATAGAGAAAGGAGGTCTTTTCATTTGTATTATCCAAGAATTGTTCATTTGAATAATGTAAAGGAGGTTGCACCCTCGAAGAGGCTAAATTCTAAGGTGTTATACTATCTTTTCTATCTTTTTGTGAGCTAGTTTCATAACATTTGGTGTTAGAGCTTTGGATTCTAGGTTTTGCTACTCCAAATAGGTCATCATGGAATTTTCGCTATAAAATTTTTTCTGTGCCATTTTAGATGCTAAAAGAAAAACTCATTTGAGAAGAAATCACACTCTAGCTTGGGCCTGAATTTCAGAGCTTCTCTTGCTATATTGTCGGAGATATGATCTGAGGAATTTAGGCTTTTTGCAAGCCCCAAAATTTAAGCTAAAACAAGTCATTGTGGGATTTTTTCTATAACTCTTTCGCTACAGAGTTTCAAAAGCTAAAACAAAAACTTGTTTGAGAAGAAATCAATATAAACCTTGGCTTCGAATTTCAGATCATGTCTCGCTATATTTTCGGAGATAGAGTCTGAGGAAGTTAAGGTTTTTGTAGACACCAGAATTACATTCCAAATAGGCCACCTTGGGAAAATCGTCATAATGGTATCTCTGAGCATCAGATTGAAATTGCATAAGAAGTTGCAAAAAGAGGACAGACTGTAATTTCCTGTATATATTTTTCAGATCCTAAGGTCAAAACAGTGACACGTGGCAGTTCATACAACTTTGCTCTTCTGAAAAGGTATATAATTAGGTTATCTTGGGAGATTGTGCATAACTCTTTATTGGAGAATCTAAATTTGATCAGACTAGTGGCATTGGAAAGAGGATGCAGAGAGCTACTGCAGGTCGTGATTTCAAAATTGGAAGAACCAAAATTACAAAGTTATAGTCATTTCAATATCGAGCTCCTAAATTCAAGAAAAGGAGATATGAGGAAGTTTGATTGCATGGATCTGGTAAATTGGATACTTCCAATGGACCAATATATTTATCTACATGGTGTACCACTGTTACAAAAGATATGTATTGCATTTTCATATTTAGAACTGAACCAATTTTTATGGTATAAAGAGCTTTTTTCTTGTAAACAACTTGTTACGTGGTCAATTTTGACGAAGGAAATGATAGCACATTATGAGGATACAAAGAGTAGCACCTTCTTTAGAGAAACACCACAATAATTGGAAAGAGTAAAAGGGCTTTGTTACATAGTAGAAAATAAAATTATGGAAACAAGGAAGTTTACCCCTCACAACTATAAAGGTGTAAGTGTTTTTTCTCCTAGCCTTCCACAACCTACAAGGGTTACACCACAACAATTGGAAGAAAAAGGGGAAAAAGGTCTTTGTTAACATTGTGATAGCAAATGCACTAAAGGTCATAAGTGTGCTAAGAATAAATTATTCTACATAGGGTATGAAGAGGAGGAAGAAAAGGATCAAGAAACATCAAAAGAAGAGGATATACAATAGGACCCAACCCCAAAGAAAGAAGAAATGAATCAGATGATATCTTATAAAGCATCAGCAAGAATTACCACTCCTGAAACTCTCAACATAGAAGGACATCCCAAGAGGAAAAATATGCAAGAAGTGAAAGATCACATCATGAAAGAAGAAATGAATCCAACCATATCTTGTAATTCATTGGTCAGAATTACCACTCCTTAAACTATTGGGAGAGAAGGGCATATCAAGAAGAAAAATGTTCAAGAAGTGAAATATCACATCGAGCATCAAGAAATGAATCCAACCTTATCTTGTAAAGGATTGGAAGAAATTACCACTCCTCAAACTCTAAAGATAGAAGGAAATATCAAGAAGAAAAAGGTTCGAGCAGTGAAAGATCACATTGAGCATCAACAACAAGTCCTCCAACTTTTAAAGGATAACGCTAGTTTGGCACAAAATGGAATGAAACAACAAGCAGATCAATATCGTAGTGAAAAATGTTTTGATGTAGGTGATTGGGTATTTTTACTACTACATCTCAAGCAAGCTATATATGAGAAGGAAACGTTGGCAATACCACATGCACTTAAGAAATGGCGATCTTCCAGAATGGGAAGACACTTCAAGGTAAAAATGGGTCATGATAGTCTTAAATACTTTTTAGAACAACTATTATCTTTAGAAGGATAGAAAAAATGTGCCATAAATATGTTGGGTTATGACTTTGACATCATCTATAGAAAACGGAAGAAAAATTTTGTTGTAGATGCAAACTCAAGAAAGGATGAGGTTGTAGAAGCATTGTTTTGTGCTATTTGTATTATCCAACTAGATTGGATAAATGAAGCAAGGGATGAATGGAAGAAGGACGAAGAATTATGGCCACTTATTCAAAAGTTGCAAAAGATCCCAATTCAAACAATATTGCTAGAAATTGAAGAGGAAGGAAACATCATATTGGAACCTAGAGCAGTCACAGAAACAAGAACCCGACAACTACGAAATTGATCAATATCAGAGTATCTAATCAAGTGGAATAACTTACCTGCTAAAACTTCCACATGGGAGGACAAGAATTTTATACAGAACCATCAAGAACTACACAAGCGTTGATGACAAAACTTTTTGAAGGAGAGGGGCATGTTAGGCCCCTATAATACTAGTGTAACCCCCTTATTGTTATGAGTACAACCCCATTATTATATTGATGTACCCATGTAGTGCCCATATTGTTACTATTGTGCCCCATAGAAGCCCACTATTGTTATTATTGTGCCCTTACATTATTATTGTTATGTCGGCTCTGATTATATTATGACCCCTTAAACTCCTATATAGGGAAAGGAGGTCTTTTCATCTGTATCATCCAAGAATTATTCATTTGTGTAATGTAACGGAGGTTTCCCCCTAGAAGAGGCTGAATTCTAAGGCGTTAAAATATCTTTTATATCTTTTTGTGAGCTGGTTTCATAACAAAGTGACCCATGCTCATGTTGGTTAGTATAAATATAGTGGGCATAGAATTAATTTTCCACAAGCTATAACTTTGATTATGAAGAAGCTTCCACAATAGGAAGAACAACTTGATTTTGTGATTTTGAGAAGACAAGGTGTTGACTCCAAATATTTTTAATCTTCTGTGAAGGGACAATGTGTGATGGATTCATTTCTTTACAAAATTCATATGGATAAATATTACAGGGATGTTGAAATTGATATGGATTATGATTCTTCTCTCCTAGAAAGACCTACTAATGTGTCTAGTAAGCTATAATATGTTGATAGTGACCTTGATGAAATAGGGAGAGCTCATGAGGACATTGAAACGTTGGAAGTTAATTGTTTTCACTCTTATCAATAATTCTTTATTTCTCGCATGCCTAATGAATGCAGGGAAGAAAATTGAATAAACATTATTCATTGAAAGTGTAGATTTTAGACTCGATGAACCATTGGACTAGCCAGATGTTGTTACATCTCCCATCAACAAATATAATATTGAACAATTGCTAGACATAACATTCCTGACATTGTTCCCCACTAGTTATGCTGATTAGTTGCATCCACGTATTCGTAATTTCAAAATGCATGAATATGGTTTACCTCTACCTAGATATCATGATCATATGTTTCGAAGCCATCCTCAGTTTCGATATTTCCTCTTGAATATGATTATACACCATCAGATCAAGGGAACAACTTCTTTCTTTTTGAAGAAGAATATTCATGAAAATGCACCTATAGTTGTTCATGATTGGTGACAGTAACTCAGTGATCTACCTATGTGGAGTCCAATAATTGCTTTATCTTGACACCTTTTTTGGCCATATTTACCTCCTTTTTCCTATCATTGTCATTCAAATAAATGAAATAAACATAAGGTTTTGATAAGATAAATATTCATATGACTAGTTTTTCATATTTTTTTCAATATTCCTTATTGTTTTATTAAAATTTACATACATCTATAGAATTGACCTGATTCAGCAGCTAATCCACATATCTATAGCTACTTCAAGTTTTAATAGTGCTCGAGTGTGCCAGCTCAGCAAAGGACTATATGGGTAGATAGGGAATGATCCTCTCAGGGATTTATTCCCATTTACTCGATCAAATTCATCAGAATATCTATATTATAACATGGTCAACCATGATGATCAACAACAGGACAACGCACTGGAATAGAGTCTGAGTTTCAAGAGATTTTATCGATTTTCTTTTTCAATAGAAAATCAAGAAATAAGCGATATGATTTAGTTTTGATAAGGATTGTAGTGAAGTCCTATAGACTTGAATTTCCCATATTCTTAAATAGAAATCTATAAAAACAATTGCAACTCTATGTAACGGGCGTCCCACTGTATTTATTATTAGGCCCCTGTACTACTATTGTAACCCCTTATTGTTATTAGTACAACCCCCTTATTATATTGTTGTACCATGTAGTCCTGATATTGTTATTATTGTGTCTCATAAAAGCCCACTATTGTTATTATTGTGCCCTTACATTATTATTGTTATGTCGGCTTTGATTATACTACGGCCCCTTAGACTCCTATATATAGAAAGGAGCTCTTTTCATTTATATCATCCAAGAATTGTTCATTTGTGTAATGTAAGGGATGTTTCCCCCTTGAAGAGGCTAAATTCTAAGGTGTTCAACTATCTTCTCTATCCTTTTGTGAGCTGGTTTCATAACATTTGGTATCAGGGGTTTGGATTCTAGGGTTTTACTGCTTCAAATAGCTTATCGTGGAATTTCCGCTATAACCTTTTTTCTGTGACATTTTAGAAGCGAAACAAAAAACCCATTTGAGACAAAATCGGGCTGAACCAGGGATTTGAATTTCAGAGCTCTTCACACTACATTTGTGGAGATATTATCTGAGGAAATTTGCATTTTTGAAGACTCCTGAATAACATTCCAAACAGGTGACCTAGGGAAAATCGTCATAACTTTTGTTTTGAGCATCAAATTGAAATTTCATAAGAAGATATAGAAATAGGACGAACTATAGTTTCCTGTGTATTTTTTTGAGATCCTAAGGTCAAAACAACAACACATGGAACTTCATACAATTCCTCTCTTCTGAAGAGGTCTATAATCAGGTCACTATGGGAGATTTGGCATAAATCTTAATTGGAGAATCCAATTTGGATCAGACTGGTGGGATTAGAAAGAGGATGCAAAGTGATACTATAAGTCGTGATTTCAGAATTGGAAGATCTGAATTACAGAGTTAAATTTGTTTCAAGATAGAGCTCCTGAACGCAAGAAAAGGCGATATGAGGAAGTTTGATGGCAAGGATCTGGTTAATTGGATACTTCAGATGGAGCAATATTTTGATCTACATGTTGTACCACTGTTACAAAAGGTTGTATTACATATTCATATTTAGAACCGGATAAACGTTTAAGGTATAAAGGGCTTTGTTCTTGTAAACAACTTGTTACGTGGTCAACTTTCATGGAGGAAATGATAGCACATTATGAGGATACAAAGAGCAACACCTTCTTTAGAGCAACACCACAACAATAGGAAAGAGTAAAAGGGCTTTGTTACATAGTGGAAATTAAAATTATAGCAACAAGGAAGTCTACCCCTCACAACTATAAAAATGGAAGTGTTGTTTCTCCTAGCATTCCACAACCTACAAGGGTTACACCACAACAATTAGAAGAAAAAATATGAAAGGGGCTTTGTTACAATTGTGATAGCAAATGCACTAAAGGTCATAAGTGCGCTGAGAAGAAATTATTTTACATAGAGTATGAAGAGGGGGAAGAAAAGGATCAATAAACATCAAAATAAGAGGATATATGCCACTACCCAACCCCAGAGAAAGAAGAAATGAAACTGACCATATCTTTTAAAGAATTGGTAAGAATTACCACTCCTCAAACTCTCAAGGTAGAAGGACATATCACGAAGAAAAATGTTCAAGAAGTGAAAGATGATATCAAGAAATAAGAAATGAATCTAGCCATATCTTGTAATGCATTGGCCAGGATTACCACTCCTCAAACTATCCAGATAGAACGACGTATCAAGAAAAAAATGTTCAAGAAGACAAATATCACATTGAGCATCAAGAAATGAATCCAACCATATCATGTAAAGCATTGGAAGAAATTACCACTCCTCAAACTCTCAAGATAGAAGGACATATCAAGAAGAAAAAGGTTCAAGCAGTGAAAGATCACATCAAGCATCAACAACAAGTTATCCAACATTTAACGGATAACGCCAGCTTGGTGCAAAATCAAATGAAACAACAGGTAGATCAACATCCTAGTGAAAAATGTCTTGACGTAGGTGATTGGGTATTTTTATTGATACATCTCAAGAAAGCTATTTATCATAAGGAAATGTTGGCAATACTACATACACTTAAGAAATGGCGGCCTTACCGAATGGGAAGACACTTCAAGGTACCTTTTAGAACAACTATTATCTTTAGAAGAACATAAAAAATGGGTCACAAATAGCTAAGGTTATGGCTTTGACATCATCTATAGAAAAGGGAAGCAAAATTTTGTTGCAAACGCACTCTCGATAGAGGTTGAGGATGTGGAAGCATTGTTTTGTGTTATTTCTATTATCCAACTAGATTGGAGAAGAAAAGTGAGGGATGAATGGAAGAAGGATGAAGAAGTATGGCCACTCATTCAAAAGTTGCAGAAGATCCCAATTCAAACAATATTTCCAGAACTTGAAGAGGAAGGAAAAATGATATTGGAACCTGGAGCAGTCACAGAAACAAGAACCTAACAGCTAGGAAATCGATCAATTTCAGAGTATCTCATCAAGTGGAAGAAATTACCCACTGAAGATTCCACATGGGAGGACAAGAATTTTATACATAAGCACCATGAACTACTCAAGCATTGAGGACAACACGTTTTGAAGGAGAAGGGCATGTGAGGCCCCTATACTATTGGTGTAACCCCTTATTGTTATTAGTACAACCCCCATATTATATTGTTGTACCCATGTAGTCCACATATTGTTATTATTGTGCCCCATAGAAGCCCACTATTGTTATTATTATGCCCTTACATTATTATTGTTATGTCGGCTCTGATTATATTATGTCCATTTAGACTCTTATATATAGAAAGGAGCTCTTTTCATTTGTATCATCCAAGAATTGTTCATTTGTGTAATGTAAAGGAGGTTGCCCCCATTAAAGAGGCTAAATTCTATGGCATTCAAGTATCTTTCCTATCTTCTTGTGAGTTGATTTCATAACAATAATTTTGAGCATCTTGTAGAACTCTTTGTCATTTAATGCAAAGATATTGGTTCATACATTTTATGTGTTGCTGATTTAAGGAGACTGATTGCCTCGTAGAGGGCCCCTGCGTGCAAATCAGGTACTTGATTCACTACAATTAGATTTTCTTTTGTCTCATAGATTTAATTCATGGATGCCTTGTTTTCTTATTTTTAAGATGCAGTTCAATAATGTTTGTGACTAGGTTCACTTGATTGAGCTTTGTATCATTAATTTTATTTGCTTAATATTTAGCATAAACTCAGTCATTTCATTTGCTTCATACCTAGCATAAATTAGTATTTTTGTTTCATTCATAGCTTAGTAATCTAATTTTTGTTTTTCTTTTTGCATTGAAATAAGTTGTAGTAGATAAGAGTGACATCCTTTCTCAACATCTAAATTCAAGCACAATTCATTTCTAATCTGATAAATTACAATTTTCTTTATTTCATTTCATGCTTTAATAATTAGCTTTGTTTAGTTGCCGCATAAAAATCCAAAACATTTGATAAGTTGAAAAGAAAATTAACTTAAAATATTCATTGAAAAGAGTTAAAATCATTATCCAACCATTTAAGAAGCTCAACTCAATTAGAACTAATTCTAGAAGTATCATTTACAGTAATCATTTAACAAATCTTAGAAATAACATCATAGTATAGATAATAATATCATCTCAGCATGTATTCTAGAGTTTGACACTAATTTAGATAAAAATAATATAACCACCTTAACGACATAAACAACTGCTAGCACATACAATGCACTTGTACTTCATTAGTTCACCTGCCCTCGTCGATAATTTATGCTTACAATTTAAAAACATTAAATTGACTAAAAATTTTGGTGTTGTTGTCGGGGAAGTGTAAATAGAAATTAATTTTTTATTTTTTTTTATCAAATTCAAACATGATATGCATAGGGAAAGAGACTCTAGAGGTAGATTTGTAGGATAAGGAAGAAGCTTAATTCCCACAAATCTTCTCACTCCACCATGACCTAGAAGTTCCATACCACCCACTCAAACTCGGATTCCATTCGTAGGTTAACAAAGACTTCCTCAAATCTTAAGATCTGAAATCCAATCTAGAGCTTCACCTACTTCATCTACTAAAACTATAATCGAAGAAGATCCTACATCCCCAACTACAATCGTTGTTTTTCTATCTTCCACTGGCAAACAAATTCTATGATAAGAACTAGAAATTCCCAGTGAAGAAGAGGAACAAGAAAACTATCTTGGGTATCCACTGATAGAGGAACCAGAAGAATTAGAAGATTCTTACATTATTTTTTAATAATATATAATGGCTAAAGAGGGAGGAGGAAAAGTACACAATGTCAATGGTGAATATAATAGGATTGGAGGAGGTAGAGGTAAAGGAGGAGGTGGAGATAGAGGTAGAGAAGGAGGTAGAGGTAGGGGAGATCAAGACCCTTTTGGATTTCCTATTTTCGATGAAGATATAACTCTCACAATGAAAAATATTTCACCTTCTATTCTTCCTAATTTCCATGGAAAAATAGTGAAGACGTAGAGACATTTCTCTCTCAATTTGAAGTATTATGTAGATCATACGATTATCTACATGATGCTCAGAAATTAAAATTGTTCGCTACTACCTTAAATGATTCAACATTGAAATGGTTGATGAGTCTAGGAATGAATTCTATAAGGAAATGGGCACAAATGAAGGAAGCATTCTTAGAGAAATATAGGGACTATTGTATGCCTCACAACATTAGGGATGAGGTCTTCTAAATGACACAGAAAGAATATGAGAATCTTGAAGACTTAGTTGAAATATTTATTTATAATCTTAAAAGACGAAAAGGATAGTCTGGAAGAGGAAACTCTGAAAGCCCTCCTACTCAAATCTATCATAGATGAGTGGATTGATTTCCTCAACTTGACAATAAAAGGAGATATTTCTCAATTACCATTTGCAAATATTTTTGATATATGTGTACATATCTCAAAGGGTAAATCACAAGTTGGGAAAAGTCTTAGGGATCCTCTCTTATCAAGAATCAATAAATCTACAACTAGGATAGTCACTAGGGAAAAATTAGGAAGTTTGCTTGATACTTTTAAGATAGATATTTTAGGGAGTCTAGGTGAACAAATTGACACCCTTAAAATACAAAACAAGTAAAAGTCCAAAAATGTTTCATTATCCATTGTTTCGCCCAAATGTAGCAAGAACCATGCTCTAAGAGAATAACCTTTAGATCTAAAAATCATAGAAACTTGTGTCATGTGTGTAGATAACCATGAAACTAAGGAATTCCCTTCTCTACCAAGTCTTAAGGATGTATTTAATGATGAAGGGATACTAGAACAAGTAGACCCTCTTTACTTTATTGCTAAAATACCATGGTAGAACTCTCAAGCAAATCAACCACAAGGATTTAAATCACAACATTTTTCTCAGTCTTCACAAAATAATTGGAATCCATCTTGGCAGTCTTGGGCTCAACCACAATCAAAATCCTGGAATCAAGGATGCAAAAATCCTTATGGAGCTTATGCTCAATATCAACAATATTTACCATTCTATCCTAATTTTCCACCACAATTCTTACCTCAATATAATCTATTTCCTCAATCTAATCAATTACCCCAAGTCCAAATCCAAAATCAAAATCCACAACTCTCCCTACAATTTGCACAAAAACCAAATCAAGTACTTGCTCAAACACTTCTAAATCCAAATAATAAAATGTCACAACCTATTTACAATATGGAGGGGAAAAATACTCAAATATATGTAATAGCTCCAGTAGATATAAATAATGTTCAATTAAGGTCTAATAGAGTATTGCAAAGAAAACCCCTTGTTGTTATTCCGAAAGCATGGACAAATCTTGAAAAAGATAAAAATCAATCTGAAGAAGGAGAAACCTCTCTTCCTCGGAAAGTAAATAATCAAACATAAATTGTTCCTATAAATTATAGTAATACTCCTATTATATAACAACCCTTAGTATCCATTAGACCACATTTTCCTGAACAGTTGAAAATTGATGAAGGAGTAGAGAAACAAATCACATTTCCTGATTATAATATCTTGGATGAATTAACAAATGTTTTTATAAAAATTCCTTTATTGCAAGCTATAAATAAATACCAATATATGCAAAAACAATTAAGGAATTGGGTACTCAAAGATCGGGAAGAAATATAAAATAGATAAAAAGAATTCAATTAGTTGGGAAAATTGGAGACATCATGTTGGGGAAAATAACAATGCAAAAATATCTAGATCCAGGGAGCCACATTGTGAAAATTCACATCAATGGAATTGAAATACCAAACACATTTATTGATCTAGGAGTATCCATAAACATAATAAGTAAACAAGTCATGGATTTTCTAAGGCTTCGTAAGCTTCAATACACACCAGCATTGTTGCAATTAGCAGATAAGTCTGTAATTAAACCTGATGGCGTGTTAGAAGATGTTTGTGTATCCTTAGATTCTTGGGAATATCTTGTTGACTTCACAATTTTAACACCCAAGAATAATCTAGGAGGACATCCATTAATCTTAGGAAGACCTTGGTTAGCTACGGCTGATGCTTCCATCGATTGTAGATCGAGTGACATGTTTATCTCAGATGGAAGTTTTGCAAAGAAATTTACATTGTATCCCCCTGAAAAAACATCAATAGAAATAGAGAGTGAGGAGTTGATAAATGATGATGATGATATACAACCTATTTTCACTACTGAACAAGTAAATGAGGGAGACCAAATTTTAAATATAATGGAAAATAATGAATCCTCCTCACATTATGACCATAGTCGAATCAAATATCTATCATCTAGACAAGTACCTTTAATCTCTATGGAAAATTTTGGAAACTCTTCAAAAGAATTTTTTCCAAGAAAATCTTTGAACATTGATGAAAGCATGGAAGAATTACAAAAAAAAACCAACTGGTAGAAATTTTGCAAAAACACTTTTCTACTTAGGCATGAGAATACACTAATATGAGAGGAAATAATCCTAAAACATGCATGCATCATATCTACATTGAGAAAAGTGTGATACTAGTTAGACAGCCACAGAGAAGAATCAATCCAAATTTGAAATAAATTGTTGACGAATTAGAAAAAGCTTCTAAATGTAAACTTCATCTATCCAATGTCAGACAGCCAATGGGCTTCACTCTTATTAATTGTTTCTAAAAAAAATGGGAGATGGAGAGTATGTATTGATTACAAGGAATTGAATAAAGAAACATTAAAAGACCACTTTCCACTTCCTTTTGATAGATCATGACTTAGACACATTAGCAGGGAAAAATTATTTTTCATCTTTTACAGTTTTAGTGGATACAATCAAACTTAGGCAGCACTTGAGGATCAACACAAAAGCACATTTACATGTCCATGGGGAAATTATCCTCGCAAAGCACTTCCTTTCGGATTATGAAATTCTCTAGAAACATTCTGAGGAGTAGTCTTTGGAATTTTCTTTGATCTTATTCATGATTGTGTGGAAGTATATATGGATGATTTTAGAGTTTATAGAAACTCTTTTGAAGAAGACCTTGAAAATTTAGAAAAAGTTCTAATAATATTTAAAGAAACAAATATTTCATTAAGTCATGAGAAACATTTTATGATGTTCAATGAAGGAATCGTTTTAGGTCACCTATTTCAAGAGAGGGAATTAAGGTAAACTCACCTAAAGTAGAGGTCATTTCTAAATTATCAGTGCCAAATTGTCAACGAGATGTTAGGATTTTTCTTGGATTTACTGGATACTATAGAAGATTCATACATGACTTCACAAGAATTGCATCTCCACTCTTGAAACTACTTACCAAAGACTATGAATTCAATTGGGACACTGATTGTCAAAATGCCTTCGAAACTTTGAAAAAGAAAATCTCTAAAGCACTTATTTCAAAATGGCCTAATTGGAAACTACCTTTCTGTATATCAACTGTTGAGCTAATTTTTTTACCGAAATTAACACCAATATTTCTTATCAATCCGGGTTGGTAACACTTTGAGGCAAGTTCACTATATGTGAATATCAGTTGTAATCAAACCTTAAAAGATAAGTTTTCAAAAAAACTCAAGCAATACATACTACAACTCCAATTCACTTGGTTTGAAAAGAGGGAAACACT
This sequence comes from Pinus taeda, assembly GCA_000404065.3. Taxonomy (NCBI): domain Eukaryota; kingdom Viridiplantae; phylum Streptophyta; class Pinopsida; order Pinales; family Pinaceae; genus Pinus; species Pinus taeda. The sequence goes on along the minus strand of APFE030796542.1, from coordinate 7,114 downwards.
GAGATGATTCTTAAATCAAGAAGTCCACCTCTACCTCAATCACTACTTAATGAATCAGAGATTGAAACTAAGAACTTAAGATGGATAAATTATAAATGAAAGAAGGCTCCTAACTTAAGAGACACATAATATATTTCATCATAATTCATTCACCTTAATGTTAAAATCACATAAGAAACTACTTGCATGTACTCAAAGGAAACTAGTTCTAGTTCACCAAGTTAACAGAAGCAGTGCTCAACTTGAGCACTTTTTTTTTCCAACTCAATAAAATGATGAAAAGGTTAAGATCTAATGAAATAAATCACCATTCATTAACAATAAACCAATTTTCAATAAAGCATTAAACTAGTTCTACAACAACCACATTACAGAAAATGAAACTACTAAACAAGGTAGTGTACTTAGCTTGGAATGGGGGCCCTCCACCCTTTCTTTGCACAATTGAAGAGTGATATCAAAAGCTCAAATTCAATCACACATCCATATAATTGAACAGCAAAATAACAATAGAACAAGTATTCGAATTAAGTCTCCAATCCAAAAGTGTCTCAGCATAAAAGTATAATAAGTCAATACATAAGCTATCAAAGTTGTGGCTTTTAAATAGAAGTCTCATGAAAAAAACTGATCTAAAACCACTCAATAAAACCCATCTACACTTATCCATCTATCTAATTCGAATTCATCACTTCCATCCCAAGAGATATGGTCAATCCCATATTATCTCAAAAACTACCCTATTTCTATGGGATTAATGAATGACTAGTCATGATTGACTAGCACCAAATAGGCCTACTAAAGCTTGTTCTGTTTGAACTAAGCATAGCTGGCTTAGGCCTAGTTCCCAAGCTGTCCATCCATGCATCCAATTCGTGCCCAAGTGTCCTACAATCATATCAACCATATAGCTATTACAAGAATTTCTGAATCTGCCAATTTTTGCACTTAAAACCAAATTTTCATAAAAAATTTAGAATTTGAAAAATTAAAATTAAATACCTAAGTGGATATAAAATACATAAAAATGGGATGAATAAAGAGAAGAAAGGATGATAAATAGATCTGTTAGTAAGTTTCTTGGAGCAAAAAAAAGACCAAAACCGAGGGCCAACATCTCCCTCTTGTTGATCATCAAGCATGTCCCCATGCTTGCTTATTCCCCTTTCATCTTCTTCGCTCTGTAGTAGATGCGGTTCCTGTAGAGGCTTCCTGTTGTGCTGCCTTGAAGAAAAAATCCAAAGCTGAGTCATGTACTTCCCTGAACAAAGTTGCTTTTACCTCCTGCTTTTCATACTTTGCCTGCCACATGTTCTTTTCCTTTAACCATTTAAATGCCTTGTTTAGAAAGTAGATCATTTTTCCGTTTTAATCTCCCTAGCTCTTCATTTAACTTTTCATTTGCCTTGACCAACCTAGTATTATCCTCCTTACTTGCCTTGTTTTCCTCTTTTAACTGTTTTTCCACAATTTTACTAATCTCAAGTTGGTCAGTTAAGTCCCTGATTCTTCCAAAATTGATTTCTTTTTCAAAATCCTGTGTAGTTTTAATTAATGATGCTACTACATCATCATATGAAGAATCCCTCTCAAATACTTCCTGGGCAATGTCATTTTCTACATGTTTCCTTGGAGAATATGTTTCTATTTCCTTTTCTATGTCAATGGGACTTTTATTCCTAAATATTCTAGGAATAGACATAACAGATACTTCATTTTCCTGCATGGCCATGTTACTCTGCTGTTTAGCTCTAGTTCTGGGATACAAGGGTGAACTCATCAATCCTCTATTTTCCTGCTTTACTTTATCCTGCACTTCATTTACCTATTCATTAAACTGGTTTCTAGTCATGAACTCCCTCCAAACTATGCCTTGTGATCTCACTTGATACTCAACCAGGATTTTTATCAATCCTTGGTGGTAAATTTGTGTTGCTTTGGGCCTGTGCTCCTGTCTCACTGTTTCAATCATTCTCAAGAGGCTTCTAAAGAGGAAATATGGCAAGTTAATCCTATATTCTCCCTTAATATGTTGTAAGAGGCGAATATGATATAGGTGGGCAACACTATATCCTCTATCACAAGTCAAAAATTTCTGGATGACTAGAACCGATTCACCCCATGGTTCATTGAACCATTCCCTTGGTATCCCCTTGGTTCCATCAAATCTCCCTTTCCGATTCTTTTCAAGGAAGAAAGTTCATGCTTTCTCCTTGAAGTGCAGGCCTTTGTGATATTTTTCGCCTATCATCGGAAGATCTAAAGCTTGGGAAAGATATTCTCGAGACACAGGAATAATAACATCTCCTACCCGTGTTTGGTCCTGACTGTAATTGTTTATAAAGTCCCTAGTTATTTCTTCACTATGGCCATCAAACTTTTGCAAAAATCCTATGAGTCCTGCCTGGTAAAGTTTTTCTATAGTTTCCTTCCTCCAGCTCTCTATTTGGAATTTTGACTCTACTCTGGCTGACATTGTTTCTGAAAACTAGTGGATATACGCTTTTCTTGTCATTAATTTCATCTTAACAATAATAGTTTACAACTACTGTTCTTTCCAAAATGAAATTCCAAAATCAAAGAGGCTTACCTGTTCTTTCACAACAATTTTAATTCAATTTCCTTGGCCTTTGTTTACCCTCTTTTTGCAGCAGCACAGTTTTTAAATCCCCTGTCCAAACAACCAAACACCTGTATGTCTCTGTCAACATTCTAAACTCTGTCTGGAAAAGAAAATACATATGAAAACAACATTTCCATAATGGCCCCTGGTTTCTAATGTATTATTTTAGGCATCATTCTTATACTATTCCTATGCTTAACACCCTGCACTGTATATACTGTCACCAACATCAAACAACGCATTCACTATGTATATATAGTCATTAAAAAAACAGTGTATTCACTGTGTATATACAATCTCTAAAAACAAGCAATGCATTCTCAAATGGCTCGGCTTGTATATCTATATAAAAACTTGAAAACCAAACAACGCTCGGCCTCAAATAAAAACCCTTAGAAAGCCAAATAGCACATCAAATAAGATAGAATTTAAATGGCTCGGCCTCTATATCCAATCATAGCATATTTAAGCGGCTCGGCCTCTAAATCTTTGAAACACATCAGCACATATTAATGACTTTAGCCCTTATAAAAACTTTGAAAAAAAATAGTGCAATTAGATGGCTCCACCTCTTACATTCAAATCCCCTGTATCAATAAAATTCACAGTCCACATGTTTGTTACAGGTTACTGCCATTTGAAACCGTGCAATGTATCTGCCATACAAGAAATAAAATTAACCAAGCAGTCCAAAACAAAATCGGTGACATACACATATTGCATCCTCGGCGCTAACAAGCATGACTCTGCCTCCTCTGTTATATAAGCCTTGTTTCAACTTGCAAAACTACACATCCGAGCTTCTATGGTTGACGTGGTTTACATGCAATGAAATATGGTTTAGATTGTGTGTTGTTTCTTATCTTGCATGCCGTGATATACGCAGTTATACCAACGAATCCTATCACCTAGCTGTGTTTCATTAAACTACTGCCAACCAACCTTAAATTTATTCCTTTTGGAGTTAATGCGTAGTTTCAGCGTTTTTACCTAGCTGTCAATGAGTGTTGAGGAGTGTTAAATGGTGCTCCAAATCCCTATAGCTGCATTTGGCTGACTGGTGGCAAGAGCAGGTGCATTGGACATTAAATTACAGGCATTATACAAAACATCTCAAAGTTGCGAACTAAACAAATCACACCGTTACCTGAATAAATCCCGAAAGTTCAGTGATTACTTAGCGTTACGTTCAAGACAATTCCCTCCTTATATCTTCACAAATCCGCTTCAGTTTTCCTTCGCAGCTCTCAACACAATCATTCTGAGCTATTCGGAAATGAGGAATTGGTTTTAAACAATGCATGAAACCATCGGTCAGTTCATGACCGTTTCATGGGTGTACTGCACTGATTCTTATTGGCGCTACAATGTATTGTGGTCCTGTTGACCAGTCGCCTGACTGTGTCATGAGGATGGCCAAATTATGTTTATATGCGCATAACTCCCTACGCAATGTATAATCCAATGGGGAATGGTCGCCATGCCACATTGTTTACCCTGTACATGTGTGATGGCCTGCGTTGTGTGATGTGTTGGTTTGGAGCCAGGTGGATTGTCGTTATACTCATGACCTTCTCTCTCGTAGCTGCCTGTCATATGATTTCCGCACTACAAAGGACCATCGTATAAACTGTCGTGTGTGCTATAAACTTTGCTTGGCACTCATTCATGTATATGCAATGATTTTGAACTATGCGCAACTTGCAATAGCCTTTCTCCAATATGCAATACCCTGCTGCCATGTATAGTTTTGACTTTATATTCATGCGGTCGTATTGCATTATAGAACCTCATTCCATTGCGCGTTATACCAATGTTTCCATTTTGCATATATTTCAAATACATTGTCATATCGTGCATTATTTGCAAGTGCATAGTATTAAATAGATTTCCTTATATGCACACCCACATATTGCACTTATGTACACTTATAATTTTAAAATGACCACCTTGGGTCATTTTTAAAATTATCCCTATTCTAATCATTGATTTGTATGTGCAGCTGGAAAAATGTTGAATTAATATTGAAGAATGTTGTCCTCGTTTGGTCCCATTATGCTCCTAAAGAAAACTACTTAGGGGGTAATGAAATGAATGTGTATGTACATGAAATAAAGTTTATAATATATGTATAAGGAATACAGGGTATATTATGTACAAGAACAAGGATGATAAGAGTAAAAAGCTTCAGGTACTAATTTCAACTTAACAAAACTAAAAAATATCTAAGAAAAGTTTGAATTTTCAAGCACAAAATGACTATACATATACTCCCTTGGATGATGTTTGTGGAATGAAAACAATTGCTCTCAAGTTGTATATAGATTGAAAAGTAGAATTTATTGTCGCTCCTTGTTGTGCATGCTCTGGTTCTTTGAGTTGCTAACTCTCGTTCAGGTCCCTCTGCAATGACTTCATGATTCAGGTCCCAACTGCTATGTACATGTTGTTGCTGATATTTCAAGTCCCTCTGATGTGTTTGCTCAGGTCCCAGATACTAACAATACAAGTTCCATCTGTACTTTGATTGCACAATGAAGGTCTTGTGCAATCCTTCCCCCTTGCTGAAGATTTGACTTGTCCTCAAGGCAGGTGTTTGTGGAGGATATCCTGCAATGAATTTTTCTGAGAAAAGTAGAACAAGAAAAAGGAATTCATAGACTCCAAGGTGCCTTGGTTTTCCCCTATGAATTCATGCTTGCTTAGTGCCAGTTTCCTGGATTTCACTAGCAAACAATTTATTTTTATTCTGTTGTTGTTGTTTTTTTTTTTTTTTTTTTTTTTTTTTCTGCTTCAGGACTGGAAGATGGTTGAATTGGTGGTGCCATGATTTCCAGTTCTGTATCTTTTACCAGTTGTTTCATAAATGCTTCCTTGCTAATAGTCATATTATAAACTTTGAGCCTATGTCCGTTTACCAAAAATGAGGTGGGTTCCTAGTCAATTGTCCTGACCTTGACTGCTCCATTGTCAAAGATTTCTTTGATTTCATATGGGCCTAGCCAATGTGTAGTGAATTTAGCTTTGAAATCCTTGAATTTCAAGTCAAACAGTAGTGCCCAGTCTCCCTTGTGAAATGTCTTGTGTTTGAAAAATTTGTCGTGCCACTTCATTCTTTACTGCTGTATTAATGTGGTATGTTCTATGGCCTGCTGATGATGCTCATCAAGTCAATTTAATTCTATGATCCACTGCTGTTGTGCTTCAGACAGGTCCAGTCCTAATTCAGCTACTAGTTTCTATGTATGTATCTGAAACTCGATGGGCAGTAAGGCCTCTTTTCCATATACCAACTAGTATGGGCTGAAGCTAGTTTTATTTTTCCATGTGATTCTATAGGCCCATAGTGCATCCCTTAATTTTTCAGACCAATCTTTTCTGTTCATTTGTATTGTTTTGGTCATGATATTTTCTAGGACTTTATTTGTTGACTCGACCTGCCCATTTCCTTGAGGATGATATGGTGTCAACTTCCTGTGCTTGATGTTGTATTTCTCTTAAGATCTCGTACCAATTTTGAAGTAAATTGTGTTCCTTGATCCATTACAATTTGTTTGGGTACTCCATATTTGACAAAGATCTCTTCAAAGAGAAAGGTGACCACCATACTTTTTGTTGCTCTGGTGGCTGCCTTTGCCTCTACCCACTTGGTGACATAATCTATACATACTAAGATGTACCTCTTGCCATTTGATGGTGGACTGATAGGTCCAACAAAATCTAGTGCCCATTGCTCAAATGGTTTGATGAGGACTTGTGGTTTGAGCGGCATCTCATCTGCTACTATTGGTCTCCCTATTCTTTGGCAAATGTCACATTGCTTAACATATGCCTTAGAGTCTTTGAAGATGGCTGGCCAGTAGTAGCCCAATTGCAGCACCTTATAGGCTGTCCGTTTGTCTGTAAAATGACCACCACATGGTTCATCATGACATGCTTTTAGGATGTCTAATATTTCATCTTCTCGCACACATTTTCTGATTATCAAGTCTGAACCAGTATAAAACAAATCACCATTTACCCAACCATATCTAGAGCTTTCTCTAATAATTTTTCATTTTTGTTTCTTAGAGAATTGTGCTAGAAACTTCCCAGAAGATAAATAATTTGCTATGTCTGCAAACCATGGTGTTTTCATTGTTATTGCAAACAGGTGTTCGTCTGGAAAGTTGTCTAGAACTAGCTTTGGATCGTTGGGCGAATTTATGCGGGACAGAAGGTCAGCCACTTGGCTTTCTTTGCTTGGACGGTCTTGTATTGTGATGTTAAATTCTTGCAATAACAGTAACCATCTTGTTATTCTCCCAGTGGTAATGGGTTTATTCATCAAATATTTTATTACTGAGTGATCTGTATGAATAAAAACTTGGTAGCCTGTTATATAGTGCCTGAATTTGTTTACTGCATGTACTACGGCTAACATTTCCTTTTCTGTGACTGTATAGTTCAATTCTGGACGTGTTAAGTTCTTTCTTATGAAGTATATTGCAT
>APFE030796536.1:48655-68673 GCA_000404065.3 Pinus taeda | reverse complement strand
AAATGTATTAGATATACATATGAGTACTTTGACATTGCTGATTTAGTTTGGTGGGAGTCATTTTTCAATAATCAAAGCGATATCATTTCAACAAAAACAAATGAATATATACCTTTGAGAAATCCATTTATTTGGCCACAAAATGTGACAAATGAACATGAGGAAATAAACATTGTTGGATAACAACAATCTCAAGGTATTACTAATTCTTCATAGGCAGAGGAAAGAGAGATGTATATCGGTTGTAGAAGATCTCATGCACAACATGAAGCCATGGAAGACCTTTACAGGGGTTTAGTACAAGATATTAAGGAGGGTTGCATGATCACAGTGCTAGCAGATGGAGATCCCAATGGCTATCCATTCTGGGTTACTAAGGTTATAAAGGTTTTTACAAAAAATGAGGATGTAACAGGTGTTGAAGTACATTGGTATGCCACAAATACACACCCATTCAATGGTGTGTATAAGCTAGAGATGGTAGTTGAAAAAAGAATTGGCGGAAAGGGAAAAATAAAGGGTACAAATATAAATCTTTGCTGCATAGATCTCTTAAAATTGGAGGATGTTGACATACTTTTTTATGACTTCAATTTATCAAAGAGAGGAACTCTTCGCTTCAAAACGATAGAGATTCCAAAAAGGTTGTTACAGAAGGAACAATGTTGAGATGGGAGTCTGCTGAAACCAGTCGTAGATCCAGAAGAATTTTGTAACCTCAAATGGTGGGCATGCATGTGGACTCAGATGGGGCACTAGTTTATGAAAGAGAATTATATGGAACATCTTCATCTGCATCCAGTCATTCATTTGAAGATGTGAATTATGATGGTGTGTAAGAAAATATGAGTGATTTTGAATAATTGTCTAAGACAGTTTATATAACTGATGTTTGGATTGTATCTTGAAATAAAAATTTTGATTTCCATATGGTGTTAAATAAGAAGTTATTAGTCATTTTTATGTTGTTAGATTATATGTCTTAATTATGATGATTTTTATTGTTTAGAATGTCTACAATGCAACAATAAATTAGAGATATAGTGTATGTTTCATCCAATATAAAAATAATGATATTTTGATTAATTTAGTCATGTTATTTGTTCACAATGTCATGGTTTTTATTTTTATGGTTGAAAAAATTCCAAATTTTTTTGTATCTTTTTTTTTTTCTATCTAAGACTAATTCTATTAAAAAAGTAAAAATATAATACACTGAGGCTCTGCCTCAAACTCTGTTTCTAGTGTTCATCGAAACAATTGAAACTGCCCCAGATTGGGGAGACGAGTTTGAGTTTACAAAAACAGTTACCATATTACTCTGTATTGACATAACAGACACCAAAATTCAACCTTGTGACCCAGCGAGAAGGTGCTACTCAGCTATACTGGACATGACAACAAACTAACATAACTACTGTACTGCTAATCATATGCAAAAATATCAAGCAATTGGACCAACCCGTGATCTGCCTGAAGCCGATTTGGTTCATGGGTCGCTGCAAATGCCAGAAGGCTTCAGTTGTTTGGCTCCTCCTCAGGAGGTTCCTCGACCACGGGACATGCATACAGTTCCCAATCATCTTCCATTTTTTCCACTGCGCTCTTCTCAGCATCACCTGTAGCCCCCTCTATCTGCTGGGTGTCTCTTGTGCTGCCAGCGCACTCCACCGTTAAAGCCACACCTGCAGAGCTGCCACCCGCTCGTTGAGGATTGTCTGCATGCTCATCGTCACCATACAATCTTCGAAGCTTGGTTTCCTGACTAACATCCCTTGAATTTTCCCCCTGAGTATCTCTTAGATCCTGGTCACTCATGTATGGAGAATGCTCCTCAGAACTTGTCCCTTGATCGCTGTCTGATGTTTCTTCTTCAGTAAAGAGGACGGTTACCTTGGCAGTGATAGTGGGTTTGTTCAGCCGACTATGGAACCTGAAATGGGTAGCGTGAGAGGTAGAGCCAGGATGCTGCTGTGAAATTACAGAATGGAGCCCAACATCTCTGTGCGAGTCCCTTAATGCCATCCACGCCCGCACCTTCTGCTTGCATAAGAATAATGTCTGAGCCGAGGTATGGGTTGAAGCTCATCTCCTTGGTTCTGTGGAGAGGAAGGGGGAGTCGAGATTTGCACAGTACGAGGTCTCGCTCTGCCTCCCCGAGAGCCTCCATAATGACTCCTCATACGCTCCCTAACCATACTGGTGAGAATCGGAAGAAGATCAGCTAGAGAATTAGAAGGGGATGGGGATTGATTGTCGAAATAGGGTTTTTTAGCAGAATTTAGAGGGAAAAGCATGGAGTGGGAGAAATGGAGGCCATTTCCCAAGTCTATGCAGCTAAGGTGCCAACAACGTTTTCCAATGGCTGTTCTGCTATCAGCCAACTTTTCCTGCAGCGGACAAGAGCTGCGGATCGGGGGGTGAACAACGGGAGAAGGAGGCGCCATTCTGATATCCATCGCTCGGTCTGAGGAGTTCTTTAATGCCATATGCATGTGGGACAAATTTCAGCTGTTGTGAGCCTTGATCCGGACCCCATTCATCACCGGGTTGGTCCTTGCGCCGGTGAAACTTAATGAGCCTATTAATTCTCTTGGAAAAAACCCGCATCCGGGAGTGTTTCTTCCTCCTGGACCATTTCGCTTTTGACCAGTTCCTTATACTCCCCAATCCGTTGTTCACGAGCTGGCAAACAGAGAGAATCTGTATGTAGATCCTTTCCGCTTTCAACTCCCATGTTTTCCAGTAGGTCTACTACTTTGTTCCCTTCTCATCGAATATGTCTGAGATTGAATGCCTTGTGGATAGAGAGCCAAGTTTCAATTAGATGTAATCGACTTGCTAGCCTCCAGCTATTGCTTACCTTGCTAGATGAGGTTCCTTGCAGGATTTTGGTGACCATGCTGATAAGTATCTGCGAGTCTCCTTCTATAAAGAGTGGAAAGAATCCATGATTATGAGCTAGGATAAGGCCCTACCACAATCCTTCTAATTCTGTAGAATTGTTGGTATCCCACCCAATTGAGCCTAGGAAGATTTGGCATGGCTTACCTTCATGATTTCTGATTATTCCCCCAAATCCAGCCTTACCCGGATTCCCTTTAGTGGCGCCGTCAAAATTTAGTTGGAACATATGCCGGGGAGGAGGTGTCCATTTATTCGGTATGCTTTTTTTGACTGAAGTTTTTTCCTTGATAATCAGTGCTTGATCCCACTGTATATGCTAGTTTGTCCATATGGTTTGCTCCTGTGGGGATGAGGGAAAGTCCTCCTCATACCAAGTTTGTAGAAGTAAGGTCTCCCTTATGTTTTGACATATTGTGCTCCACAGGGATTCCTCAGTCATAGATTGATTTTTGAAAATTCACCGATTCCTCTCCTTCCACAATGTCCACATAAGAAATCCTGGTATTAGCTTCCATAGGGAGTTTAGAAGCTTGCTTTTGAACAGACTCTGACCCCAGTGTTGAATATTGTCGATAATATCTTCTGAAGTCCTCCCATCCTTTTGACACTTGAAGCTGATCTTTTCCCAGAGTTTGTGCACTAGCGAGCATGAGTTCATAATGTGCTGAGCTGTCTCCTCCTCTTCCTTACAGTTGGGGCAGTAGGAGGGAACATGGAAGTTTCTATTTCTAAGGTTGTCCCATGTTAGGATTCTATTGTGACATAGAAGCCATAGAAAGGTAGAGATTTTCGGCCAGATTTTGGGGTCCCATATTCTCTGCCAAAGAGGGTCCTTAACAATGTGCTCCTGCATGATGATGTGATAAGCCTCCTTTGTAGAGTAGGTTCCTTTCTCTTCATATCCCCACCTAAGCACATCCATTGCCTCTGAATATTATATTCTTCTTTTTGTTAGTTTTGTTTCTAGGGTCTTCTTTGCTAATTCCATTCCTTGGCTTAATATGCTTTCCGCACTGTTCCATTGCCTCTTTCCTTCCATGGTTGATGGGTTCCAGAATTGCTTGACTGTGCTTGAAATTTGCAAGATCTGTTCCGGGATTTGATGGGGTAGTAATAAGTCCTTTAGTTTTGGTTGTTGCTGCCATGAGTCCTCCCAAAAACGTGTTGATTTTCCATTTTTCACTTCCCAGAAGCTATGTTGCTGTATTAAGAGTCGATGTTGCTTGGCTGCATTCCAAAAGTGAACCTGTCTTGACTTCTGAAATTCAGATTAATTCTTCTGTTGGTCGACTATTGGCATATTTGGCATTCCAAAGCCTAGCACAAGGGGTGGACGGTACAGTGAACCACTTCCACCAAATGCAAGCTCCCATCACCATATTGCTTTGGTAGGGATCGCGTAGACCCGTTCCTCCTGCAACTTTTGGTAGATAGACAGAATCCCATTTGACCAAATCCCATCTGCGTTTTTGAGCTGTATTATGCCAAAGGAAGGATCTTTGAAGACATTTGATTTCCTTGAGAACCCATTTAGGTGCCACTAGGATAGAGAAAAGGTACAGAGGCATGGATTGGAGGATAGACTTTATCAGGATGAGACAACTAGCTAAGTTGAGGGATCTATGAGTCTAGGAAGATAGGCATGCCTCTAATTTTTCTAAGAGCAGTTTCCATGAGGAATGTTTGAAAGCGACATCAGTTAAAGGGGCTCCCAGGTAGTTGGAGGGAAGAGAGGCAACTGAGAATCCAAGGATTTAAGCTATAGATGCTTAGGTGATAGCAGGCGCGTGAAAAAAGAAAATCTGGGACTTGATTTTATTTATTTATTTTCCCGAAGCTTCTGAAAAAGTAGACAATAATGAATTGAAATGATGAGCTTCCTGATTTGAAGGATGACCGAAAAATGTATTGTCGTCCACAAATTTCTAGTGGGTGAAGGTGGGAGAGTTTGGAAAAGTTAGACCTTTGAGTTTCCGGGAAGATAAAGCATCTTTAATACAACATCCTAGACCTTCCACCATTATCACAAAGAGGAAAGGGGAAAGTGGGTCTCCCTGTCAGATTCCTCGATAAGGTTGAAAAGGAGAGGATGGAATTCCATTGATCAAGATTGAGAAAAAAGAGGAAGAAATGAGATTCATTACCCAACGAGTCCAGGTTAGGGAGAAGCTAAAAGCAACAAGGGTTTTCTGAATGTAGTCCCAGCTTAAGCTGTCAAATTCTTTTGAGAGGTAGATTTTGAGGAGCATACCTGGTTTCCTGGAGCTTTTCGGAGAATGAATGATTTCATGAGTAAGGATTATACCATCCGTGATCTATCGACCTTCGACATATCCCGACTGCTCTGGTGATATGAGAAATGGTAAAAGCGACTTGAGTCTTGTAGCTACAATTTTTGAGACGAACTTGTAGATGACATTGCACAAGGTAATAGGCCGAAATTTTTCTGGGGTATTAGACTGAGCCTCTTTTGGTATCAGCGCTATGAATGTGGCATTCATAGCTGGCAACATCCATCGCATAGATCTTGATTCCTCAAAAACCTACCAGACATCCATTTTTATTAGGTCCCAAAAATTATGAAAGAAGTTGGAAGTGAACCCATCAGGACCTGGTGCCTTCCCTTCTTTGAGCTGAAGCACTACATTTTCCACCTCTTGTAAGTCGATCGGCTTGAGTAGAAGTTGATTGTGCTCCTTCGTAATGACTTTAGGTATATTCCTTGTAATTTTATCTATTGCTTGCGATTTGTTACCCTGTGGTTCTTGATGGGCTTGCTTGAAGTAGTTGAGTAGTTCTAGTTCAATGTCTTCATGGTTTTCTACTCTTGTCCCCTGCTTAGTTTGAATGTGGGTGATGTTATTGCTCATTCTACGTTGGATAGTCATTCGATGAAAGAACTTTGTGTTTTTTCCCCTTCTTTTAGCCACCTGATACGAGATTTTTGTCTCCAGAGCAATTCCTCATGTTTGGCTCTTTCTAAGATTTGTGCTTCAAGAGCCCTTTCCTATTTCACATATTCCTATGTTCTGCCCTCTGTGATAATTTGTTGCTGTAATTGCTTCATGTCTTGATCTAGAGCTACCTGAGCCTGGAATATGTTACTGAATGTAGAGTGATTCCATTGCTTTATTCTATTTTTGAGGTGTTTAAGCTTCTGTTGGAATTGCATCATTTTTGTACCACTTGGTAGATTATAGTAGGACCATTTCGTAGTGACCAAATTTTTAAAATCGGGATGAGTCATCCAAAATGACTCGAATCGGAAAGGCTTACGACTTGTATTGCCAGGTTGAGACCAATGAAGGGAGATTGGCCAATGGTCTGAACCGGAGAATGGTAGTATTGAAGCTGAGAGGTCACCTCCCAGATGGATTGCGTTGTCTGAGATTAGGAATCTGTCCAGGCGAGACACAATTTGTTGGGTTTCAGTTCTTTTGTTATTCCAGGTATGAAGGCCATTATTGAATGGTAGGTCAATAAGCCAATTTTCTTGGATGTAATCTTTGAAATTGTTGCTCTCCGTATCCAGATTATTCCTTCCTCATCGATTTTCTTCCATCTTGGTGATCATATTGAAATCCCCCCCATTTATCCATAATGGATGAGCCCTGTCTGCATTGATCACGAAGAGTGTGTTCAGGAATTCAATTTTAATCCTAGTCTCCTGGGGAAAATAGACATTAGTTAATAGCCCGTGAATATTGGTTCCAGTGATATGGAATGTCGCTTGGAGGAAATTCTTGTTGGCATGAATATTGTTGAGCTCAATGGTGTGAAAATCCCATAAAATTGCTAAGCCTCCGGAGGCGCCGAATGCATCTACTGCTACAACTTGACTACCAGAGCAAACTTTTGTTGCTATTCTATCTAAAGAGATGGAATTGCATTTGGTTTCCTGCCAGAAGAGTATTTGTGGTTTTTCTTGCTTTATCATATTTTTGATTAATATACATTTTTCAGGGCTATTGAGCCCTCTAATGTTCCAAGAGATCATGATTGAAGGTTAGGGAGAGATTCGTAGTACTTTGTGAGCTTGAAATACCTCCCTGACCCCACAAGCATTTCCCCAATGCGTATGGTGCGCTGAAGGTCCATTTTCCTTCCTCGTTTTTTGAACTCTTTACTGATATTTTTCCCATCCCAGGGACTTCCTGTTTGGATGCCCAGTGATTTCTGTCTTTGAGCTATGGATAGGATTGCTTCCAGATTCTCCAATTGCTTCTCAGGAATTTTGTCATACATCTATGCATCGCATGCTTGTTCTAGGCCTTGGATGTCCAAATCCCCAATATCTATGTTGCCCTGTTCTTCTTCCATATGCTGTATTTTTCCTATTCCTTCTGTTGTTTCTGTAACCTTTGCATGTTCGGTATGCCCATTATCTTCCTCCATAACGTGATAGGACCACATGAGCTTTGTGCTTTTATTTGATGAGGACGGATCTGTGGTTAATGTTTCTTTCAAGCTTTTCTTGGGATCAGACTCTGGAGATTGCATGTTCGTTGCCTGGGCCTCCTTAACTGAGGTAGGGTTCTCAGAGTTGTGGGCATCTTGCTGGGCTAACACTTCAAAAGTATTGCTCGTGGAAGGCCGTGAGGTATTAGCTTGTGGTTTCTTAGGGTTTGAAGTGGATATTTTGTTGTTTCTCCTTCTATTAACTACTTTTGTGAAGCCTTTCTGATCCATCTCATTTGATTCAGAGTTATTTAAGGGTTTTCAAGTTAAGGGACAGTCTCGGAACAGATGACCCAGAGTATGGAATCTTCTGCACCGGAATGGAACATGTTCATAATCAACTAGCTGGACCCATTCTATATCATTATGAAAGATACTTACCGTAGCCGGGAGAGGCTTATCGAGGTGCATGTATACGCAGATCCTGGCGTAGGATGTGTACCTTTGAAGTTTTGTCTCCTCAGCGGTTTTGACATATTCACCAAGCCCATTTCCTATGACCTATAAGGTCTCCTCGTCCCAATACTCTATTGGCAGAGAATACAGACAAATCCAGACTGGCGCCTAGCTGAGATCCTCTTTGTCTGGATTGAACCGCTCCACCCATCCTCTTAGAAAAGGACCCTCTGCTTTAAAGAAGTAAGGCCCTACATCTATTACCCTTCTTTTGTCCTCTATGCAGTTGAATATGGCCGTGAAGAACCCCTTAGGTCCTAGCTGCAACGTGATGTGTCCTTTCGGCTTCCATTTAGCCGCAATCCAGCCATGCAGTGCTTTTTCTGTTGGCCACATCCCTATGAATTTGCCGATCAGTGCGTGATCTCTCATGTACTGGATCCTTTCATTTATTTGTTGGCTCGGTAGCTCTATCCTTGGGCGTTCAGCAGCAACTGGTCGACAGGTGCTCGAAGTGATCTGGGGTTGTTCTCTGTTCCTTGTTTGTGTATCTTCGGGTACGACTTCTTCCTTGTCTGTAGGTATTTCAGCTTTCTTGGGTTCATTCTCGCGCCCCCGTGAAGAATCTTCATCTCTTAGGGGAGGCACATCGTCCCCCCCCCGGGGGTTATTCATGTTGCTTACTCTATTGCTTGACGGGTTCAGCCTATCTGACTAATTCTTGTAAGACAGTGGTGCAGCGTTCTGCTCAGATCTGCCGTTGCAGGTTTTTGCAAAAACCCTACTCCTCTCTCAGTCGCCACCTCTCCCAACGATGTAATAATAATAGCTAAATGAACATTACTTGTAAATTTTTTTGTATCTTTAATGTTATGGTTGAAAACAATTATATTTTTAGCGATCTTTAGTGTGATGTTATTAAATGTTTAACAACATGGATGAAAACTAATAGAATTTTAATGTATTTCAGATCCCATTATTTAATCTTTATGGTCATTACTAAAACATACTAAATTTATACTTAGGAAAGAAAAATGTTATTCTACCAAAAACATTAGTGTGTTTTTTCCTCATTAACCAACTATTTTTTTGCACATAAGAATTCTGTTTTACTGGCATTTTTTAAAAATGTTGAAAATTGACCCTAAAAAAAAACCATTGTTCCAGTATCAACACTTTTCATTTTCAGGGTGTTTTTTGCACAATTTTTGCACAAAAATTTCATTTTCACTGTCATTTTTAAAACATGTTCAAAATTGATCCTTAAAAAAAACCCATCGTTCTAGTATACACACTTTTCATTTTTAACGCTATTTTTGATGTTTTTTCGGGGTTTTTTGGCCAGAGTTCCCATTTTGAGTTTATAGTAGCACTCGACATACTTCCTGTAGCACTCGACATACTTCCTGTAGCACTCGACATACTTCCTGTAGCACTCGACATACTTCCTGTAGCACTCGACATACGTCCTGTAGCACTCGACATACTTGTGATAGATTTTATGACTTCTTGCATGAAAGCATTAATGGAAAAACTTATGGTTTCTTGACATTTTTGTGACTTAAATAAAGGTACAACTAAATGTTTGGGTGGTGAAGATGGGGCTAAATGCAAAACTCTAACTTTTCCCACCTACTTACTCAATTCCAAACATGATACTTTCCCATACATTCCACCTTAACCATGCATCATGAAAGACAATGATCACCTTTTTAAATTATCACTTGTGTATCCTATTTGTTCCCCATACATGGGAAGAGACTATGGATGTAGATGAGTGTTGATTTCTAGTTTCTTCAAGGTTGTTGTTAGTTAGGATAGCTTATTTGAACCACTTTTTTGCATTAAATATATTTTCTCCTATACTCAAATGAATTTGAAAAGAGAGTTTATGGGTCTCACACCTTATAGTTACCTTCCTAGGTGCTGGAAGTTGTTGCCTATCATGTTTGCAAGTATATTCAAATGCCAAGCATAGTGGAAATCCTATGTTGTAGTAGCTTACACATGATCCAATAGTTGTGAAGGATTCCTTCAATGGTTCTGGAGTGAGTTCTTGAAATTATTGATTTTTTGGAAGGTGGAGTATCCTCAAAGGATATTTCTATTTATCTGCAAACTGGTCCTGTAAGGTTTCTGCAACCTGGTATAGGACTATGTAGTCTCCTATCTCAGGCACAAAGGCCCCTTATTCCCAGTTAAAACAGATTTCTGAAGTGGCATTATGGCTTGATAATTCATGGGAATTGAGGTAATGGTGATGGAGAGGGTATTTAGTTTGAATGTGATGGAAAAAATGAAAGAAGTGGGGCTACTACAAGGAGGAATGAGGAGAAAAACTAGGGAGAAATCCAATTGTGATGCTTGGTAATAAAAAGGTTAATTGTTAGGATTCCCCTGGTTTTCTTTCTTGGACCAGATGCACAAATTTTTTTGGATTTCTATTTTTTCTTAAAAACTAGCCTTTCATGTAGCAATTCTTGACTTTCTTATAGAAATTTAGGAAAGTTGTAGAAAACACATGGAGAGGAGATAATCTATGATGGATGGTACTATGGGTGATGAAAATAAATGGAATATGGTGTATGGATTTCATTTAGGTGCTCCTTAGAGTGGTTATACTAATAACATGGATTGTTTTGCAGGTTAGTACTTCTAAGTTGACCCGATTTTCTATAAACTTATTTTACTTGCATAGAAACCAATCTAAGAGACCAAAATGATATTTTTTATTTTTTCTCTCTTTATTTGTCTTTTTCTTTTTCTGTGTTTTTTTTAGGGGCTTACTAACTTCCTAGGGTAGTTTTCTTAGCCAATGAAGTTGCTTTAGGCACGTTGGAAGAGTTTTTCACCTGGATCGTTACTCTTTTTTCTTAAAACTTACTTACTTCCTCATAAAGTTTTTCAGCTAGTGAGCCTGCATCAAGTGCCTCAAAGGAGGTTCTCACTTGAAATATTTTATTTTTCTTTTTTCTTTTTATTTTTTATTTTCCTTTTTTCTTGCTTTCTGAAAAGGGGTTAAATGGATAGGGAAATCTAATTATCTCAATCACATTTAGTTCCTTTCTTATTGAATCTATAAATTCACCCCTAGAGAGTGGCTTCCTGTAACCATTCACCAGAAGTGGAATTTGTTCCTCATCTATAATTATGGTCTTCATAGAACCATTACAATAACATTTATCCACCATGTATGGTCCTAAGCACCTGGTCATGATTTTTCCTTTGAATTCCTTAAACCTAGAGTCATATAAGAGAGTCCAATCACGCTCTTCGAAGGCCCTATTTTTGATGTATCTATCATGCCAGACTTTCCTATTTAGTTAGACTACCTTAGTGTGTAACAAGACTTACATTATATACACATCTAATGCATTCAAATTTTGTATCTTATTAGTGTGTTCTTTGGCAAAATAAATGTCAAGTTTGGTTTCCATCCTTAATGTGTTGTACTCAAATTCAATTGATAATGAAGCCTTCTTTACATAAACTAGCTCATAGGGGGTGAAGCCAGTGGTGGTTTTCCAAGAAGTGTTGTAGACCTAGTCTTTCTTGTTGGCACTAATTACTTTGATAAGAGTGTTTTCTAATGCCTTGTTAGTGACCTCTACTTTCCCATTTTCCTAGGGGGTAGTGGAGAGTGGTTTTTTTATGGCGAATTCGGTGTTGCTCCATTATTTCTTCAATAAAATTGCAGGTGAATTGGGAGCCCTGATATGTTACTAACTTTCTTGGAATGCCAAACTTGTAGAAGATAATTTCTCTTAAGAACTCAACCACTTTCTACTTTATTGTTCCCTTTACTTCCCCCACTTCAACCCATTATTGCACACTATGTTGCCATTGATGATAATAAGATGTCATTTATGTCCAAGGGGATGTCCAATTCAATAGGAGTAGCATTCATAGGTCAAAGGAGGTAGTATGACAGTTGGATATCTTGCAAAATATTATTGGGTGAAGTCAAAGGAAGCTTCAATTTTATTCAGTTTTTGACAAGATTATGATTCCCTAATCATCCTATAAATAACATGGTTGTCTAGGTGTCATCCATACTTTTTCAATGGTATATCCCACTTTAAAAACTCCTTCTGAATGAGAAGTTAAGGCCATTTGAAGATCAACATTTAGCGGAGGACATAAACTATACTATGAAACCCCTTAATGCCAAATTTGTTAAAAAGTGCTAATGTTTAGGGAAGATCCGTCACTGACAAGGAAAGCAATGGCGTCAGGCATATAAACCTGAGCACAGTTTAACATTTTTAATTAGCATGAAACTTTTGGGTAAATCAATGGTAATCGTTGAAAATAAAAGGTGCATGATAACTGAGTTGCATGACATTTACCAAATCCTTCCAAGAGACACTAACAAAATTTGAGTCATTTTTCGATAGAATTTTATCGCTATTGCCACGAAATCTCAATGCTATAGTGACAAAAGGGGGTTTTCCTAATCATGGAATGTGGTACAATCACATTATCAATGTTTTCCAAATTCGTTGTAATTCTTATGCCCACCAAACATCGATACACCAACGAAAGGATGACTAATCTGTCATTAGAATACTGACGGAAAGAGGACTCTTATGGTTTCACACGATCGACAAAAATTGTGGTCGGTCTACCATCGAACTGGTGTCACATGATCAATGAAACATGTCGTTAGAATATCGACAGAAGTAAGAGTCTTAAACTATACTTTCTTCTGTAAAATGTGTTTTCAAAACACCAACAACCATTGGCATCACTCTACTGACACACTTGGGCAGAGGAGTCCAAAGACAGATGAAAAATTTGGTGTTGGTAGATTAATGCCAAATTATTGTTTGCAACAAATATACTATATCATCAACATTAGTAGCGATCATAATGATCATTGTAAGAGTGGCAAGTAAGAGTTAGAAGCCTTCATAAGATCTATGATTACCATTTTCGTTTAAATATTGAAATTTTCTTATTTTCTTTCATTGTGAATTTCCTTATTTTATTGATTGAACTTAAACCTCAACAATTGATCAGACACATATGCTGAAGGGAATATATGCGCAATGTTTCCAGGGAGGCAGTGCAGGAAGCTAGGAAGACACTGGCAGTGAAAACTATGCAGATTCTCTAGGGAGGCTAGCAACAGGCTATGGGAGCTTGCTAGGAAAAACTACACAGAGCTAGGAGATTGGCCTGTATGACATCTTTGCACAGTTTCTGGGTTGAGCAGGGTGTCAAGAAGCTAGGAGACAATCCATGAAAACTACACAGTTTTCAGGAGGAGCAGCAGGTTAGTTGACAAGGTGATTGGCTAACATAATTTCCCAAATTTAGAGGAAAGTGTTGTGACAGGCACTAGGTGCCTGTCCTTCATGTTTACATAATTTATTTAGTTAGTGGAGTCAGACATGTTGGCAGCTTCTACACAATTTTTTGGAGGCTTGATAGATTTTCTTGTGGGAAATGCAGATTGAGATGGATTGCTGGGAAACTTCTGTGCTATTCTGAGTGACAATAAGTCGGGTTAACTCTAGGATAGCACAATGAAGACTGCCTAATAGGCAGCCTCAAGCTCTATGCAATTCTGGGAAGCAGTACATGATCACTGAGGGATGAGACTATGCAGTGCAGCGTAATGGAGGTTCGATTGTTGTGGGGTAGTCCGGTCGACAAAGTTTCAGAAAAATGACTAAGTGTGTGAGTGAGTGAACTTTTGCATGCATGACCTTGTGAAGACACACTCAACCATGACTTGATGACAAGATACCTCAAACCATCAAGAGAACATACATTCAATGTGATTTATCGATGGGTGTGAGCGACAAGCGCGAAACTTGAGATGGATCATTGAAATCCATGACAAAAATTGCTTGATGTTGCATGCAAATTCATTTGTGAGTGCGGAAGATGCTTACATAGTGAATACAACTTGTACGCATGAAGACAAATGTTGTGCATAGCCAGAACATGGCTACAAGCATGACATTGTGACTAATAGGCTAAAAGATGTCTGATGAATGGTCAAGCGAGAAGGGTGAAAAGACTCAACAAGAGCTCATGGGATGAGCCCGAGTGCTTGCAAACATCAAGAGAAAACCCAAGGAAGGCTCTGAAATTGGATGTAGGCCAAAAATTTGGAGGGTGTTGCAGCCGCTACAACACTTGGTGACACACTGGTTGAATACCAACTTCTTTGTTTTGGTCCATTGATAGCACAAGGCCTTTGTCTTTTAAGGAGTATTGAATCATTGTGTGGGTTACTTCGGCACCCACTTACCCCATGGATAGAAAATTTTCACCTTTCGCCAACTCAGTCAAACACAACAACAATTTTCAACTTGATCACAATGTTTCGAAATTAGGAAGGGTAGTTTGACTCACCAGTTAAAAAATTTCTGAGTATAAGTTTTCATCTATGGTGTTTCTCTGCTACCAGTAGGCTTGGACGGTACCTAGGTGAAGTCACACAAGAGAACACGTATTGATCCACTGCCAGTGAGCATGGTCAGTACCCCTATGGTGTTATATGCCTCACCTCTCTGCACATAAAGCCTTTCCCTTCTTTTGCCTTTGTATTTTCCAAGAGACTTGTGCATAGGCACTTATTTATTTTTGGGGATGGAGAGGGATCATGACTTTTTGAAAGCATAAGAGGTTGTTCCTTCAAAGAAGCATGTAAGAGCTTTGACATAGGTTTTCTCATTTAGATATTCCCCTTCTTCATTTCTACTAGGTGGATGAGCTTAATCACATAAAGTAGAACGTTGAGTATAGGCATGGGGTTTCCCAGTGTGGACATAGGTTCATGGTTGGACCCAAGATTCCCTTGCATATGGCTAGTATTTTCTATCAAGACTTCATCAGCCAAAGGTTATAATCAAGCATAGATAAGACAAACGTAGGATTGGCCAAGTGTTATAGTGTCACAAGACTATGTGGATCTGAGCCACATACTCATTCAAAAGCCAGAACTCAGTAGAAGGCAACACTTATTTACAAAACCAAAAATAGTGTGATACTAAGAAAGCAAAACAAAGTGAAACAAAAATAGTAAGCAAAGTAAAAAAAACAACAAGCAGTAAAAGGATAAAGTACATGGAGTGGGGCGCAACCCCATCTCACTGAAAAATAGTTTTTGAGATCTTGGCCATTAACAGGATGGTTGTCAATCCTCTTGTCAAGTGACTACATAAGGTGTGTGTGTGGGCCAAGCTTCTCATGGATAGTGTACGAACCAATTCATAGGGACTGCAACTTCATATGTTTTCCTTTTTCTTCATGGGGCATGCACCATTTCAAGGCCAAGTCACCAACATCGAAGTTAGTGTTCCCTGTGGACTTCTTGTCAAACTATCTCTTGATACGATTGTGGTGGAGTGAAATTTTTTCTTTTTCTTTCATTCTTTCTTCCTACAACATGTGAAGTGTATCCATCCTACGTTGAGCTAGCAGATAAGGCTTGCCTTGGGATTCTTGGGACAATTGGAGCGCAAGAAAGTAGATGTTTGGCGAAAGGATGGCTTCTTTGCCATAAACCAGGAAGTATGGAAATGTGTTCAAAGAGGGTTTGGGTGTTACGCAGTCAGCCCATAAGGCATTCTTCAAGGAAGAGTGTCAGTTACATTGTTCAGAGTAAATGGTCTTCTTGATTATGCAAATAAGGTTTTTATTTGTGGGATTTTGAGAGGATAATTTCCCTACGGGTAATAATTAGATGAGTGTTTCAACACACTACCATATTACAATGAAAAATCATAAAGCTTCAAAGATGAAAAGTAAGTTTCATTGTCAAACACAAGTGATACCAAAACATTGAAGCATGGGATGATATTCTGTTGGAAGAAAATGATGACTTCCTGGTCATTCACTTGCTTGAGTAGAACTACTTCTGTCCATGTAGGGCATGGAATCCCCCCAAGGAATTATTTGGGGCTTAAAGCCCAAGTTTTGACCGAATATTTTTGTAAAAGATTTGCGAATTACGGGCATGGGGCACGAAAGTATAATAGAGTCACAGGGTTGTCCACCTAGTTTTTGTAATGTAATGTCGATTGGATAGACCTACCCATGGTCCATGGACCATGGGATTGTATAAATAGAGCAAGGCTCTAAGTGTAAGAAAATAAGGGGAATAGAAGGGAAGCATGAGAAGTCTAAGTGATTGAGTCACAATGTAAAGTGTGTCTGTGGGTTGTAAAGTAGGAGAAGGCTTTGTAGCTAAGTGCGTAGAGGCCTAGTAGTTTGCAGTTGAGTGCATGGACTCCTATAGTTGAGTGCACAAGGTAGGTTGAGTCTGTAACTGTTGGGAGAATCAATAAAGACAAGTTTTGCTATAATGTTGTGTATATTTTCCTGGTTTAATGCATGATTGGATATAATTTGCAAGTATACTATTTATTTATTGCATGATCGTGTATGAATGTTTTGTATTGCTAATTATAACTTAAGACATTCAAGTAGGCGAAGGTAAGTAATTAACACTGGAAGATAAGTAGGATCTCAGGTAGTAGTGCAGAGCACGAAACAACCCCTAGTTAGGGTTGCGTGAAGGTGGTGTATTGACCACGAGGAATGGGAAGTGTCCAAAGCGACCTGTGCGCAGGAACAAATTGAGGACCAGTCATACCTTTTAGACATCTCAAGGTTACAGAAACCTAGTTCTAGCACCCTCCCATACTACTTTGAGTGAGACCTCAGTCCACGCTCCATGGACTGTTGCCGAAAGGGCCAGTAGTACAAGGATTTGTTTGGCTAATTAACTCCAAACCTAGGTTAGGCCCCAACAAGCCAACAAATGGTTCCATTGGGGCTTGACCTAGGTTCAGATGTAATTAGCTAAACCCGTCTTCACCCAGACCACCTCCGCCACCACTGTGAAGCAGTATGGTAAGCACGATAAAGATACTAGTGTTCAAGGGAGTAGGGAATGAAGACCTGGACCAGTTTTGGTTCATAATAAAAGCTGTATGGGAAGCATAGGGTGTCACAGACGATAATATAAATAAGGCAATGTTGGTCAGCGCTCTGCAGGATCACGTGTTGACCTGGTACATTAAGCATTCCAATGAAAATCGGAATGCGGGGATCACAGATATCCAAGCTGCGCTAAACAAAGAATTTAGAAGGCCAAAGTTAGAGGCACAGTCAATCATTGGATTCAAGGAAATCATAATGCTAATAGGTGAGACCCCATGGCAGTTGGATCAAAGACTGAAGTGCACAATTTGTGAAGCGAACATGACATTAACAGATGGGAAACACCGTGAATGGTTCGTAGCATCATTTACGCTGCATCTATGAAACACGGTGTCGCAACAAAGGATAACCACTCAGGCTAAGGCTTTGGAGATTGCGATGAGATTGAACAAGAGTCCAATACAAGATCCTAACCTGGGAGTTCAACAAATTCACGTGGAGTTGAAAACCTTATTTCTGGAGATGCATAGTTTGAAACAAGATAGGACAATCCGCCCAGAGATGCATGAAGAGGTATGGTGCATAAAATGCAAGGGCTATGGGCACAAAAAGGATCACTGCTCAGTGTTTGTGAATTACCTTGCAGGAGGAGGGCCAATGCCACTAAGACCTGAGGTACAAGCAGGACCAAGTGCGATGCCTGCACTATGGTGCGTGATTTGTTAGACAGGAGGAAAGCATGCTACAGATAACTACCATCTATTACAGAAGTATATGCAGAATTCACAACAGTTGTTCTGTAATTTCTGAAGGTTAGTAGGACATGATGAGCACACCTGTAGAAGTTATGAGCTAATGATGGATCAAATTCCTACCTACGGAGTTCAGGTTGAAATACGGCCCCTCGATCAAAATGTAGGAATGGCGTGCACTAGATTTCA
This sequence comes from Pinus taeda, assembly GCA_000404065.3. NCBI lineage: Eukaryota > Viridiplantae > Streptophyta > Pinopsida > Pinales > Pinaceae > Pinus > Pinus taeda. The sequence goes on along the minus strand of APFE030796536.1, from coordinate 51,067 downwards.
GGGGCACGAACGAGGCCGAGGAGGAGGGGGGACAGGAAGAGGTCACAGACAATTGATATGTTACAATTTCAGAGGGCCAGGGCATTATGCATGCAATTTTATGAATCCAACACGACCATCATGCTTGTATTATACGTTATTTTACCATGAGACAGAGGATTGTCCCACACTGATAGTGAGGTTGCACGATAAAGGAGCACTCCAACCTCCCCCGACTCAGAACCTGCAAATGATGAGGTCTGAGCCGCGCGAGGAAGACCCTAATGTAAATATCATGCTCTGGAGTGGTATTATGATAGGGGATGGCAAAGGCAAGCAACCTGAAGAAAGCACTTGGGTTCATAAGGCTCCAACGAAGGAACCAGAATTTGATTTGGAGCGCGCTAAGGAGACCTTCATGGAAGCTAAGAGGAGCTTCGCTGATGCCTCCACTTTAGGAAGTAATGACAGATTGGAGCTGGAAATGGACCCATTGATGCTCACTACGTTCTTGGAGACATGCATGAAGCTACTATGCGATAGCAAGGTTGTAAAGGGGATGCGAGAACTCATAACTAGATGCACTGGGACCACGCCAAGAGAACCACGCGTAGTCCGAAAGCTTAGGAAGCACACAACGTGAACAGGAAGGGAAATGCGATTGACCAAGCAGATCGGGGAATATGAGATGGACCAAGTGATTTTGGATCTAGGACATGGGAGTGTATGGGTAGGCCTGCGTTGCAATGGTCTCCTATCCAATTGCAAATGGTGAACCAACAAAAGATCCTACCTATGGGGAGATTACAGGGAATCGTGGTAGATATTAAAGGAGCAAGCATGCTAGTAGATTTTGAAGTGATAGAGATTGTTGATGACAACAATCGATACCCCGTGCTATTGGTAATAGATTGGGCCATTTACATGAATGAGTGATAAATATAAAGAAGTTCAAGTTGATATTTGAGAAAAAGTCTCTACGTGTAGTGGTACCTTTAGACCCTGCAGAGGGATCACGCTACATGGAGCTGGTATGCAACTACGATAGTGACGATAACTTGGACTGCATCTACAAGATAACCGCATGGGAGAAGGACTAGGTAAATCCAACTACGGATGGCCAAATCTCATGGGAGCACGAAAGCTCCTGCACATTTGATTCTGACAAGGAGATAAAATAATGGCATAACTGGTTACACAAGGTAACCATGCTCAATTGTAACATGATGACAACATCACTACACTGCATAGCAATAGAGGTAAGAGACCTACCTATGTATAATGGGTTAAGCGAGGTGGATGACTTTCTGAAAAAATTTGAAAGAGAAGTACCAGAACAACAGTGTTTCGACGCTCTAAAATGGGTACTGCGAGCTACACCTGCAATATGGTGGGGTACGCACCAACGAAGTTTTGAGGACTTCTGCGAATGCAGAAGGATGATATGCATGCAGTTTGGGAAGCCTTCGATGCGATTAACAGACAAAATTGTCGAATGAATTGGCCTGCGCACCCACCTATCCAAGTGGATATAGGCATATGGTGTGAAACCTATACAAATGCACATCATCCTCATGGTAGGGGACACAATCAATAAGTAGGTGTTGGTAATGCAATGGCACGAACAACCCCTCTGGTTGGGACCATGAAGTATGGAAAGACCAAGGGCACAAAATAATATCCACGTAGAAGCTTTTAACAAGGTAGACAAAGCGCTGAACAAGGTCCACAATGTGAAGCGGACTTATTGGGATCTACGCAGACTAGTAGTTCTCTTGGCTTATAGGACCATGTGAAAAAACCTGACTACGCAAGCACCAAGAAGGCTGGAGTATGAAGCAATCATAGTAAGCCCTATAGTACTTGGAGAGCTTAGACCGCGCATGATAATAATGGTAGATACGACGGTTTGCAGAACCTTGCGAGCAGAAATCCAGCAAGGAAATTTTAGACTTCAAGAACTTGAAGAAGAAAGGGTACAATTAAGGAAGAAAAGTGCTTTGGTAGATGCAGAAGTCAAGAAGCTAGAGGACGAGATAGAGGAATATTTTTTCAGTAAAAATACCAGGGTGATAAGGCAGGATGCATACAATCACGATGACAGGTTTAAGGCCTACCACCACGAATTGATCAGTCTGATGCCTTGGCTTGGACCACACATTGCTAAGCGTATTGACTAGGGTAGTGCATTGCAAATGGTAAAGTGTGCGATGCTGACCATAACAATAAAAGTTGAGTATTTTCTAGAAAACATGCTGGATGACAGGATGAAGCTTTACATGGGTGGTGCGACCACCTGACTAGCCAAAGGAAGTGTTAACACCCAGGTTGTTCCCTATGACTCCTTAGGGAATACGGCCGGGGTAACCACTAACCAATCTTTGGGCTACAGCTTCTAGCCCAGCTGTAGTCAGAGAGGGCTCTCTCTGTTAG
>APFE030796536.1:17537-35131 GCA_000404065.3 Pinus taeda | reverse complement strand
AGCCACACATCTCTTCTCAGAGATAAGCTACCATCATCCTAGCTGGTTTATTTCCAATTCTGGTTGTAAGCATATTTTGGTATTTTCCATTAATGAAATGAAGTGTTATTTCCGCTGCATCTCTTTATTTATAGTTATCGCATCTCTGTATTTATGGTTATCTCTGTAATCTATTGCGTTCCTGTTTAAATCCGGATCATATAGGTAATAGATGAAGCTTGCCAAAGCATCCCGAAGTTGGCCATCCCAGCAGACATACTAGCAGAGGCACACATTCATAGGTCAACAACAGGGGTGTGTGAGGTGTGGGAGGAAGTGACAAAGGTTCAACTAGAGCTGAACCTTCAGATCGTCGAGCTATGGTTAATGGCGCAGCTGTCCACCCCTCTGGAAGTCAAAGAACAGCACGCTAGTGCTATCACAACGGGACTGGATGAAATTGGTAGTGTAGTGCAAGACTGCACTAGCATGTTGGAAGAATCATTTGAGGTCCTCACATATTTGGAGGAGGACCCCAACATCCAACGCTTAGAGATAGAGGTGCGGTAACTCCAACAATAGTATGACAGCATAAGATGAACTGTGTAGATGGTGTCCCTCACTCAGAGGCTCACGCGGATGCAACAGGCTAAAGATCTGAAAGAGCAGGTGGACGCGACACAACACAAGGAAGCAGTCTTGAAGGCGTGCGTTTAGCCTTGGATCGACGAGGCCTTCAACATCACATTAGAGATTGAAAGCAAGCTCGCACACATGTAGGGGATGCATGCACTAATGTAGAGAAGCACTTCTGACACAGAGGTCTCAGAACAATGTGTGCAGCATATCCAGCGAGCAACAACTCAGTGCGCTGCTGACCTTGTCGTAGTTCGAGAACAGTTGGAGGGACTTCGTGCAAAGATCTCCGTGCCAAAAGAGTGACTCAAGAGCAAGTCAAGATGTTTGTGTTGGGGGCTTGTTGGGCATGGAATCCCCCCAATGCATGTTTTGGGGCTTAAAGCCCAAGTTTTGACTGAATCTTATTGTAAAAGCTTCGCAAATTGTGGGCGTGAGGCACGAAAGTATAATAGAGTCACAGGGTTGTCCACCCTAGCTTTTGTAATTTAATGTCAGCTAGATATACATACCCATGGTCCGTAGACCATGGGATTGTATAAATAGAGTGAGGCTCTGAGTGTAAGAAAATAATGGGAATACAAGGGAAGCATGAGAAGTCTAAGTGATTGAGTCGAAGTGTAAAGTGTGTATGTGGATCGTAGAGTAGGAGAAGGCTCTACAATTGAGTGCGTAGAGGCTTAATAGTCTACAACTAAGTGTGTGGACCCCTACAACTGAGTGCACAGGGTAGGTCGAATCTGTAACCGTTGGGAGAATCAATAAAGAGAAGTTTTTCTATAATTCTGTGTATATTTTCCTGGTTTAATGCATGATTGGATATAATTTGCAAGTATACTATTTATTTACTGCGCGATCGTATATGAATGTTTTGTATTGCTAATTATAACTTAAGACATTCAAGTAGGCAAAGGTAATTAATTAACACTAGAAGATAAGTAAGATCTCAGCTAATAGCACAGAGCATGGCACAACCCCTGGTTAGGGTTGTGCGAAGGCGGTGTATCAGGTCATGAAGAATGGGAAGTGCGTGAAGTGACCTGTGCGTAGGAACAAACCGAGGACCAGTCATACCTATCAAACATCTCAAGGGTGCAGAAACTTGGCTCTAGCACACTCCCATACTACTTTGGGTGAGACCTCAGTCCGCGCTCTGCGGACTATTGCCGAAAGGGCTAGTAGTACAAGGATTTGTTTGGTTAATTAAGTTTGAACCTAGGTTAGGCCCCAACAAGCCAACAGTCCACTGTGTGAAGTAATCAGCAGTTGTCAGGATATAGCGGTGTTTCTTTGATGAATGTGGGAATATTTCCCCAATGATTTCCAGGCCCCATTGTTGGAATAGTTCAGTCGCTGCAACAGGGTGCAGTAGGGTTGCTGACCTTCGTGTTTTGTCAGCGCATCGCTGACAAACCAGGCACTTGCAGGCATAAGCATGTGCATCCTTAACTAGTGTGGGCTAGTAAAAATTGGCTCACATAAATTTTTTCATAGTGGTATTTTCGGTGAATTGGCCCCTAGTTGGTCTGTCATGCAGATCATGCAAGACCTTCTCTGAATCATGTGCCTCCAATCACATGAGAAAAATTTTGTTATTGTGCTTTCTATAAAGCACTCCATGCACCAACTGATAACATAAGGCTTTAAGGTGTAGTTCCCTCTTCTGTCTCATGGAGAAATAGGAGGGTATGGTATCATGATCAAATTACTGGTGAACATATTCATACCAAGAGTTTCCGCATGTGGTGGGTGGTGCTTATCATACATCTCGATCTCTTGCTCCTAACCAATGAGCTCTTCTTCTTCCTCCTGTGTGTGGATTGCTTCAACTATGAGTCTGCAGAGACCATGACCCTTGACAGTGTGAACTAGTTTGATCTCAAGTTCATGCTCTTGCAAATCTGTCATCCAGTTCGCAAGTCGTTCACCCAACTCTTGTTGTACGAGCAGTGAGCAGACTGTTGGGTGAGGCAGATAGACTAAGCAATGATTCTTCAACAAGTAGGGTTTGAATTGTTTCACTGCCTTGTATATTGCGTATTATTGTTTGTCAATGATGGGGTAGTTGATTTTTTATCCTTGCATGCTTGCGCTCATGAAGGAGATGGGACATTCATTGTTCAGATCATCCTTTTGAGTGAGTACTGTAGCAAGAAAATTGTCAGAGGCGAAGGTGTACAACAAGAAATCTTTGATGAAATTTGGGTTGTAAAGTGTAGGTGCTTCTGCTATAGCCTACTTGATATGGGTGAATTCATTATTTTTCCTCTTGCCCCAGCTGTAGACTGCATCCTTCTGGATGATGTCTTGCATTGGTTTCACTACCTGTGCATAGTCTGAGATGAACTTTCGTAGGAAGTTTGTCTTTCCCAAGAAGGATTGCATTACTTTCTTGTTGGCTGGGTGAGGGATTTGTGTAATGGTCCAAACATAGTCCTGATAAACCTTGATCCCACTTTCTGAAATGATGTGCCCAAGGAGGTTCCCCTTAGACACTACAAATACGCTCTTTTTGGGATTCAAGGAAATCCCCTATTTCTAGCACCACACGAATATCTTGTTGAGATGGAATATGTGGTCTAACATTTTTCTTGAAAAGACATTCACATCATCAAGGTGCACCACTACGCTTTGTCCGATGAGTCCACAGAAGGCGATGTCTATGGCACACCTAAAGATTGTGCCTCCATTCACGAGCCCAAATGGCATTTGTCTTTATCCAAACGTACTCCACTTGGTACGGAAGGTAGTTTTAAGTCGATAAGGTTTCTCTATCAGAACCTAGTTATATCTTGAAAACCCATCAAGTAAGGAAAACATATTTACCCTAGATATTGTCTATAAAATGTACTCCATAGATGACACGGCGTAATTTTCTTTGTCCGAGGCATGATTCAAGTTTTGGAAATCAAATCACAAGTGAATCTCCCTGAACTTCCTACGCACAGGAACAAGGTTGGAAACCCATGTGGAATGATGAACTTTGTATATGATCCATGTGTTATCACTTAAGAAGAAATTTACAAAATTGTTTACATCAGTTTGATGGTAAAGGTTTGGTGCTAATCTAGGTTTAATTTTTGTTTTCCTTAGAGTCTAAGTCTTAGGAGTCTTAGTGGTATGCTCAAAAGGTCAACTATCCATTCTCATTCATCACTGGTCTCATCACTCACACAATCTCCATGAGTCAGCTTTGTTCAAAGATTATTATGTGTTACATGCTTTGGGTGATTTTGTAGCACATAAATACTTTAGGTGTTTTCACAGCGCAACATACTTTAGGTGATTTCATAGTGCAAAACCCAGATTTAACACTGGCTGCGCTACAAAATCGGAGATTCGTGCAATCCATAACAAATATTTCTTAGCTGTCATATCTATCAAGTTCAGTTATGTTTACATCATCCACTGTCAGCTTATACACTTCACCTATTATGTCCAACATCTTATTTCCATCATTTGAGTCGTTAGGTACCTTGGTACGCTCATATTGCAAGTTTCAAGAAGAGCCAGGTATTCACAGTCATAATGATGATTGTATTCGTTGCATGAGAAACAAATCTGCAAGCTTTCAATTTGAATTCATTGAACACGAAGCCAATTTGAATTCATTAAAAACCAAGCAAGGTAGCTATCAAGCGAGGAAGATATCAAGCGAGGCAGAGATCAAAGATTGAAACAGTGCCAATCATCAAAAATATCATTCTGCTAGAGTTTCATGGAGGGGTCTGCAGAAAGAAAGGGTCACAGATCAGGTAGGTGTTTGAGGAGAAAACCTGAAGGTTTAGACATAACCTTGAAGAACAGAGAAGTTGAGAATGCATTCAAGCAAGCTGGATGTTGGAATTTTGCAAGAAACTCCAGGGAGGTCATGCACAAGTCACCAATAAATTTGCGTTGAATTTCATAGGATTGAACTCAAAGGTTGGTATGCTTGAACTGCAGGTCTCACCAGACGTAATATCCATAGTTACAGAGATTCCAAGCGGGCAAGAAAGTTGGTTTAATAATTTCAAATTTGATATGACCCCATGCAAAGAATTTCTGCAGTAGGAGTTCATTAACTCAGATTTAAACAATTCTGTTCCTAGAAGTTATGTCAAGGATTTGCATGCCAATTTGATTACCTACATACAAAGTTACCTTACCTATGAAGGGAGATATAATAAGGTGTATTCATATCATTTTAAACTTCTATTGCATTTCACAGGAAAGACATCTATTGATTTACCTTTCTACTTATTTCGTAGCCTAAGCAAAATGTGTGACAAGGTGCAGCTAAGGAAAGAAACCTATGAGACTTCATTGTTCCACCATGGTTTGGTTAAGCTGATTGATCTGCATGAACTCCAGAGGGTAGGTAGAGACTGGCCCATGTTCATCTTCATGCCTGGTTTCAAGAACGAGACTAGTCTTAGTCCTCAAACTGCAAAATATTTTCCAGCAAAAACTGATTATCAGGTAGAAACAAGATCCAGGAGGTTTGTAAAGGTGAAGGCTAGGAAACAAGTAAGGGAACCCACCAAGCCACTGATAATCCAAGATTCACCCCAACAATTCCAGAAAGAGAAAACTCAAATCAGAGAGGGTGCACATGAATCATCCACAGGTGAAGTAGTCCAGAGAAGAATGACAAGAGGCCAATTAGCTAAGGAAAAAGGCAAAGCAGTGGTGACTGAAGATAGCCTGGTTTCAAAGGGAAGTCTTAACGACCTATTGCAGGCAATTGATATTGAAGAATCACCATTGGTCCAAGAAGATCTGATAAAAGCAGGAAAGGATAAGACTAAAATAATTAAAGCCTCGAAAAAGCTCAAGTTTGATGATCTGGTTGCTAAGTTTGTCTTCAAACCAAGAAGACTTGTGACCAGGCATTCAAAATAGATTCAAGAGACATTTCTAGAGGCAAGTGAAATAGAGGGAATAACACAGTCTCATGAAGCACTTGTAACTTTACCAAACATATCATCTCAGCTGCATCAGAAAGGTAAAAGTAAGAGAGTTATCCCTCAAGATGAACATAGTGTGGAAGAGTTAAAGAGGAAGTTGAAATTAGCAAACCTGGAAATTGCTAAATTGAAGAAAGCTTCAAGGAAACATGCCATCCAACAAGATAATTTTAACAAAATGAAGGCCTTGTGGGAAGACAAAACATCTTCAATACCCGAGGTGGTTGACAGTAATGCCCAATTCTATACCTAGACAGTCCCTGCAATTAAGGAAGCAAAATTCATCAGAATGATCAATATGCAACTAAGAGCTGGGACTAGAGTCATGAAGAGGAAAATTGAGGATTTAAAGATGGAAGACAAAACATCTTCAATACCCGAGGTGGTTGACAGTAATGCCCATTTCTATACCTAGACAGTCCCTGCAATTAAGGAAGCAAAATTCATCAGAGTGATCAATATGCAACTAAGAGCTGGGACCAGAGTCATGAAGAGGCAAATTAAGGATTTAAAGATGTAGCTAAGCCAACATAAAAAATAAAAGAATAAATAAAAAAAATAAATTAAATAAAATATATATATATATAATATATATATAAAATATAAAAAAAAAAAAAAATATATAAAAATAAAAATATAAAAAATAAATAAAAAAAATAAATAATAAATAAATAATAAATAATAATTGAAAAAAAATGCTTTAAGGAAGTCACACATCAAGTAAGGTAATGTCTCAAATTTTGATGATTTTCTTTGTTGCATTCTTTCTTGAAGAATGATACATCTCCACTCAGTTTTGAAAATCTTTGGGATAGTTAAAAAGAATGTTTACATATCAAGAGGCTCAAAATAGCAAAATTTTGGTTTGACACTGTGTTTTTGGAATTACACATCAGTTTCGTAACGTGCTACGAAACTGCTGAAGATGATGTCTAATGCACAGCAGTTTTGTAGCACGCTACGAAATTGCTGAAGCTACAAAATTTAAACTCAGTCAACTGATTTTTAGGGACCGAGGGAAAAATTTTGAAAAAGGAATATCCTCAAAGGATCATTTAAAGGTATCAACTTTCAACAAGGGAAAGACATGTGGAGGAAACATATATTCGAACCCAACTCTAAACTTTTTGTTATAAAGTGATCACATTTACTAAAGTCCATGATATCTCAGGCAGCTTGGAGGAGGTTTTTGTCTTCACACATGGGAAAGGTTGACAACACATGAGGAACGTGGCACTCTAATAGATTGTTGGGTAGTCAAAGAGGATCAGCATGGTTAATTAATTCCGAATATCTTTGAAGAAACCAAAAGCATAAAAATAGGGGCGGTTTCCCACTTCTCAGCAGCAGTAAAGGGATTAAACATTGAGGACCAGTATGGAGCTTCGAACATCCACCACAAATAAACTGAAGGAGAGCACTTGTCAGAGAACGAGAGTTGATTGTAATTAATGTTATTACCAACATGATGATGGAGTTAGACTCCTAATTATCTTAGGTTTCTAAAGCTTCTAGTTAGCAGTTTGTTTTATTTAATAGTTAGTTAAAGTTTGAATAGGTGTCATAATAAGCAGAATTCGAGCTCCCCTCATGCTGGAGGAGGAATCTCAGCTATGTAAAGAATTCTATAAATAGGAGAAAGAGAAATGTACTCAAGGTGGGAAATTTATTGAGAAAAGCTCTGATATTTGGCTTTATGTATATGACTTTGTTTTAGTAATACAAGACTTGAATTTACTTCTCAGGAATTAGAAAGATTTTACTGTTCAGAATGTTGTGTATTATCCTCTACTCAGTGTTTGCAGTGGTATAAGTTTGTGATTACTTAGAAATCACTGATTGTGCTCTAATTTCCTTCACATATTTATAGACTGTGTTGTCCTATATGTTTTTTGGTGTGTTCTGAATGGTTGAATTCCTAATGCCCTGACTTCTATGTAAGGTTGATATCATTGTTATACTGAAACGATTATGACTCCATAAGCCCAATAGATGCCTTTTATTTGTGTTTCCACCACTTACAGTTCTGCATTAGTTTACAAGAGTTAGCCATCTTACTCACAATTGAAAAAATCATTAATCCTTTTGAGAGAGCCCTCTCAGGTTGAGGAGGCTAAGCCTCAACCTAAAGTAGGTTTGAAATAGTTACTTAAGGTCTTCCTGGTCAGAAGCCTTCCAGGGTTTGATTTTGAGATAACACCATGGGGTTCAAGTGATGGATGTACCTTCTTCAAATTCTACTGAAATGGCTTGACCCCTTGTTTGATTGGAATCACATGTTGGATTCGTTTGTCGTATGTTTTGAGATCATAATATGTCCACGCGAACACATCCCGATACTATTTGAACAAGCGAACAAAGGCTCTCCGCTCCTGCTGTGTGCAACACGTACCAAGATTGACGAACTTCGAATCTTGTTCTATTCTCAAGATTATCTATTCATGCATCATGGTGGAGCTATGGGTTTTGCTATTCCTTGACCCCTGAAATTGGTTCTGTAAGTCATAGAGATTTTCTAGAGATACCACACCATTGGGGATGAGGTTCCCTTTCTTGTCATTAGCCCCACCTTGAAGAGACTTCTTGTGCTTATCTTCGTTAATCGCTACGTCCTTAAAGACATCAACATTGGCCATGAAGTGCATTATCTGTTGATCATAGTAAAAAACACATAGATTAGTTATGTTATCAAGAATAGAAGGTTTATACAAAATTTCAACAGTAAATCTATCCCTAAGTGGTAACATCCTAGAATATGTGTTTGATAATGCATTGATAACTACATTATGCGTTCTTGGCACAACAATGATATTCAATGCTTGGAAGTTAGATATTAGTTGCCATACCTCTTGCTGGTAACTTTTGAGATGATGTGATAAACAGTGTATGGTATTACGTACCTATCGTACCATGATTTTTGAATGACCTACCATTTTGAGTGCAACAACATTGTGGTCGATGACCTTTTGCAAGCCAAACACAAGTGCTTCATATTCATAAATATTGTTCATGCACTCGAACGCCAAACAACTTGAGATCAATTGTTTCCTGTGCTTTGGGTCAATCAAGACACACCCGGCTTTAGAGCCATCTTGTGTCTTTGATCCATCAAAATACATGGTCCAAAACTCATCTTTACATGAACCATTTGATGTGCTTGTACTATTGCTAGTTGAGGTTGCGTTGTCTGTAGATGTTTCCCCACTACGTACAACAGAATATCCCGCTGAATTTGAATCTTGACTAACTTGAAAAAAGAGATGTTTGTGCAAGTTTTCTTCATGTCTTCCATAATGTTGTAATCAAGAGCAGGTAGACTCACCAAGATGTTTGGGGTTAGAATCGTGTTTGTACCATCCGACAGAGTGTTTTGCAATTTATTGCTCATGGATGCACTCTTGTTCTTTGTTATCTTCACGAGCTTGCCTTGTGTGGATCAACCCTCCTCAACAGTTCAATATTTTCTTTCATTTCCCCAAATTTATGGTGAGCCCCTTGATTTCTGATATTGTACTGACCATTTTTCTTTTGGGTTTGCTTCTCGGTGTTAGTTTTCTACGATACTTGTGAGCATTGATACATCTTGATCACCTTCCTAGTGCTGGGTGCTTCATCAAGTGCAACATCTTCATCATCATCTGGGTCTCTTGGCTGGCAGTGTGTACTTCTTACTACGTTTAGTGCACGATTACAAACGAAGTCCGTAACTCCTTTCCATTCCGAACAAGTCTCTTCTGAGTGATCATCTTCACAGAATGAGTGGAAATCATTGTGTGTGCACCATTCTATCTAGAACACTGAATTTGAGCTCTAGGAAGTTTTAGCCTAGAAGCCATTGCTGCTTGATGACATTCTTCCTTTCTGTTGTCTGGGAGGTCAGTTGCTCGCAGATGGGTCAATCTTTCATTGTTTTAGCTCAAACACTTACGTTGTCAAGTTCTTGAGAAGACGAGTAAGGGTTTCAATGTCACTTGCTTCCTTGTATTTACCCTTTCTCACTGCAACCTGGGGCTTCCTGCCTACATCTTTAGAATCCTTTGCTGGTTCATCACCCTTGATGACTCCAACCAAGTGTAGGTATTTCTCCATAGTGATTTCCTCATCGCAGTTTTATAATAACATTGGTTTCGCAACCCTCTTCACGAACTAAACAATAATAGTTAGTAGTGCAGGCATATAGTAATCGACAGTGATGAAGTCATGAGGTCTCCTGTATGCTACAAACTAGTTCAATATGCAGAAAAACCTCAATTGAAATATTTTACCTTCTATTTCGACTCCATCTTCATACTGCCCAACTCTTTGAGAAACATAGCCAAGGTCTTGTCATCAACAAATTTTTCTAAAATCATCCCTTTGAACATACCCCAATTATGGATGGAATTTATAGGAAGGTTTTGATAGCATACTGCTATGCAACCATCCAAGGTACAAGGAAATAACCTGCATGCAACATTGTCATACCGTACCTCGAGAGTCTGCAACTATAAGTAGAAGTTTTCCGAGTTATCTTCTTCCTTCACTGCTCTATGAGGGTCATATTTTGTGACCATTCTCTCTAAACTCTTTGGCATCCTATGTAAAGCAATCAGGAGAGACAATGGTCCTTGAGTCATCCATTCCAAGTTTTGGTCAGCAATGTCTTCTTCTTCATCCTCCTCCTCTTCTTAAGAATCTGATGGTTCTGAGTCTGAGTCTGTTGGTTTGTCTTCGCCTCCACCTCCTCTGTCGCCTTCCCCTTTGCCTCCTGTACTAGATTCTAAGCCAAATATCACGAGTGCGTCTCGTTCTCCCTATTGGAATACTGGAGGCTCCTCTCAGTTCTCAATAGCTTCTACTAGACCTTTGAGTGTGGAAAGAACTGCTTCTTCCATCGATGAAACCACAACTCTTGTGGGAGTGCTCTTTGGCTTCTTTGATGCATATGGAAGATCTTGTATTCCTGGGATCAATCCAAATTATTTTGTGAACTAATGGGTGATGGGATGGATAGAGTGGAGGTGATGATACGAAATTTCGTGTTCACATCTAGGAGGTGAGGAGTAACCAACTTCAGAGTTGCATGTAGGTGAGAGGGAGTGTGAGTTAGTACCTTGACTAGATGATTGATGAGTGGGGGTGAGATGACATTCAACCATAAACAACTAGCAACCCTCCTTCTAGTGCCAGAAATGTTGACAGTGTTGGACCCGCCAACATTCAGGGGATCTTCCTGTTATGAAGTCCCAACTAGACCTCACACTGTTTGGTGTAGGAGTCCCATCTGGTATGATGGCCCAATTGCCAATGTCTTAAAGGTTTTCCTTAGCTCTTTCTTGTCAGCACATGAGAGTGGCCTGCTTTGTCTTCGAACAATGAGGTTTGCATGCCTGGTGAGTGCTTAGCGTTGCTTGTGTCAAGGTTCTTTCATCGTAGAGGGAGAGGGTGCAGGTGAGTCTTAAGTCGAAAGGGAATAGTCCCAACTCTATTAGGGACACAACACAACAGGACATGCACATCTTCCAGCGAAGTAGTCAACGCAGATGCGGCAGTCACAAAAACATAGTGAATGGATAACACATACAACATCCAACGGAATAGTCCACACGAGTGAGATGGTCATTATAACAATTTTATGAGAATGGCTCTATCGAGTGTCTGACAGAATAGTCCACATGGGCGAGACAACATTAACAACTTATACAACACATTTTTGAAAGCATATGTATTAGAACAACCGAAATAGTTCAACTCTCTTAAAATAGGTTAAAGCAACATGCATTACAAGCATCCAAAGAATATTCTTACAAACGAATACAATACATGTCTCAAAATGTGTTTACGTATTATCAAGCTTCTTAATTAAGCGAAAATTCCAAGACACATTGGTACACCATTACATCACTAACCCTTATAGTGGGGCATTGGAGCCACTACTCGCTCCTCAAAGAAAAGACTACAAACTCTCAAGGCTATGTGGGAGGAGTCAAGGTGAAGAGTCCTTTGCATGTAAAAATGAGGGGTATATATAGCCAAGGGTGAAACTAGCCCTTATGACTATTCAACTTCCCTCATTACTATTTGACTTACATGACTCTTCAAATTTACATGACTCTTTAACTTTACATGTGGGTCTCTTAGACTTCCACGTTACATTACATTGATTAAAACAACATGGCCCACATTCATGATGTGGCCGAGATGAATCATGACATCATTCGAAAAGACATGGCTAGTATGTCCATGCTATTGGTGGTGTCCATGTTGAGTTACAGTTTTGTTGAGTGATGAATGTGCTCTTGGTGTATCATAGCTTCACCTTCGCATGGCAAGGTATGCAAAGTCTTCGATGGTCTTGGTGTTCGCTTAATGTTGCACGTGCATGTCACTCCTTCTCTTGTACTTGGCATGCTTCATATGTTGATCCGTTTGCGAACAAGTCTCCTAGCATGCGCTCCTTGTTCATCTCGTTCATCATTGTGCCATGTCTTATCCATGTACCTGTATCTACAATCACTAATGGTTAGATGAAATCAAATCCAAAAATCTCCTAGTCTACCATGATACATCATCTTTCGTTTTTGGGTGCAGGTGACCTGGAGAGAGGAGAAGGCTTTGAAACTACACAGAGCACATTTCAGGCTAGGATGCGGGTTTCAGGCACTACCAAGGAAAATTGCGGAGAGGTCTCTGGGAGGCTGACATGGGCAGTTCATATAAGCTATTATTGTCTGTGGGATCTGGCTCAGCTGAAGGAAAAATATGCGCAATGTTTCCAGGGAGGCAGTGTAGGTAGCTGGGAAGACACTGGAAGTGAAAATTGCATAGATTCTCTAGGGAGGCTGGCAGCGGGAGCTTGCTGGGAAAAGCTATGCAGAGATGGGAGGCTGGCCTGCATGACATATTTTCGTAGTTTTTGAGCTGATTGGGGTGTGGGGAAGTTGGGAAACAACCCATGAAAACTGCACATTTTTCAAGAGGAGCAGTAGACCAACTGACAAGGTGACGTGTTGACATAACTGCACAAATTTCGAGGTCAGTGCAGTTACAAGCACCGGGTGTTTGTCCTTCATGTTTGCATAATTTATTTAGTCAGCTGAGTTGGGCATGCTAGCAGCTTCTGCACAATTTTTTGGAGTGCAAATTGAGGTCATTGCATAGTCAAACTCTCTGGTTGACTAGTTGGAGGCTTGATAGGTTTGCTTGTGGGAAGCGCAGAATGAGATGGCTTTCTAAGAAACTTCTACCCTGTTCTAGGTGATAATCAGTCAGGTTGACTCCAAGATTACACAGTGTAGATTTCCTAGGAGGAAGCCTCAAGCTCCGTGCAATTCTGGGTAGCAGTACATGATCCCTGAGGGCTAATATTGTGGAGTGCAACTTAGCGGATGTCCAACTGTTGGGGGTGGTCCAGATGGCTGAGTTTCAGGAAAATGACTAAGTGTGTGATCAAGTGAACTTGTGCGTGCATGACCTTGCGAACACACACTCAACCATGACTAAACAACAAGACACCTTGAGCCATCAAGACAACATACACTCAGTGTGACTAACCAATGGGTGCGAGCAACAAGTGAGACACTTGAGATAAATCATTGAATGACCGTGACGACACTTGCGCGACATTGCATACAACTTTATGTGTGAGTGTGAAAGATGCCTACATAGTGAATACAACTTGTACACACAGAGATGGACATTATGCATAGCCAGAACATGGTTGCAAGAATGACATTGTGACCAACGTGCTAAAATATGTCTGGTGAATGATCAAGCGAGGAGGGTACAAAGACTCAACAGGAGCTCATGGGATGAGCCTGGGTGCTTGCAAACATCAAGGGAAAACCTAAGGAAGGCTCCAAAATTGGATGTAGGCTGACATTTTGGGTGTTTCAACCACTACAACACTTGGCGACACACTGGCTGAATATTAGCTTCTCTATTTTGGTCCATTGACAACACAGGGCCTTGGTATTTTAGGTAGTATTGAATCATTTTGCGGTTACTTCATCTTCCCCACTTACCCCATGGATAGACATGTTTCACCTTTCGCCAACTCGATTAAACACAACAACAGGTTTCAACTTGATCACAATGTTTTGAAATTGGGAAGGGTACTTTGGCCCCCGAGTTAAAAAATTTCAGAGTATAAGTTTTCATCTATGGTGTTCCTCTATTGTGAGCAGGCCTAGATACTACCTTGATAGAGTCACACAGGAACACACGCATTGCTCCATTGCCAGCAAGTCTAGTCAATACCCCAATGGAGTTGCATGCTTCACCACTTTGTGTAGGAAGCCATTCTCTTCTTTAGCCTTTGTATTTTTCAAGAGGATTATGCATAGGAACTTATTTATTTTTGGGGCGGAAGAGGGATCTTAAATTATTGAGAGAAGAAGAAGTTTTTCCTTTAGAGAAGCATGTAATACCTATGACATAGGTTTGTTCATTTAGATTTCCCCTTTTCTGTTTCTACTAGTTGGATGAGCTTGATCACATAGGGCAGAATGCTGACTACAGGCACGGGGTTTCCCAGTGTGGACACAAGTTCATAGTTGGACCCAAGCTTCCCTTACATATGAATCATATTTTTTGTGAAGACCTCATCAGCCGAAGGTTATAATAAAGCACAAAAAAGACAGACACAAGACTGACCAAATGCTACAGTGTCGCAAGACTCTTTGGATCTCAGCCACATGCTCATTCAAAAGCCATAACTCAGTAGAGGGAAGCACTTATTTAAAAAATTGAAAATAGTCTGATACTAAGCAAAAAAAAAAAAAATGAAACAAAAATAGTAAGAAAAGCGAAATAAACAACAAGCAGTAAACAGACTATTCATTTGGCGCTGGGTGCAGCCTCGGCTCACTAAAAATAGTGTTTGAGATCTTGGTCATTGACAAGAAGGTATCAATCCTCCTGTCAAGTGAATGTAGACGGTATGTGTGTGGGCCAATCTTATGGATAATGTATAGACCAATCCATAGGGATTAGAACTTCGTATGTTTTCCTTTGTATTCATGGGGTCTGTCCCATTTCAAGGCCAAATCACCAACATCGAAGTTAATCTTCCCTCCTGGCTTCTTGTTGAACCATCTCTTAATACGGTTATGGTGGAGCGTAATATTTTTTCTTTCTTTCATCCTTTATTCCTGCATCTTGAGAAGTGTATCCATCATATGTTGAATTAGCAGACAAGCCCTTGCTTAGGATTCTTAGGACAATTGGAGTGCAAGAAAGTAGATGTTTGGCAGAAGGATGACTTCTTTTCCATAAACCAGGAAGTATGGAAAAGTGTTCAGAGAGGGTTTGGGTGTTACACGGTCAGCCCATAAGGCATTCGTCAAGGCAGAGTGCCAGTTATGTTGTTTAGAGTAAATGGTCTTCTTGATTATGCGGATAAGGTTTTTATTTTTGGATTTTGTGAGACCATTTCCCTGCGGGTAATAGTTAGATGAGTGCTTCAGCACAATACCATATTTCAATGAAAAATCATAAAGCTTCAAAGATGAAAATTAAGTTTCATTGTCAAACACAAGTGATACCGGAACACTGAAGCATGAGATGATGTTTTGTTGGAGGAAGTTGATGACTTCCTAGTCATTCACTTGCTTGAGCAGAAATTCTTCTGTCCATAGCGTGAAGTAATAAGTAGCTGTCAAGATGTAGCAGTGTTGTTTTGACAAATGAGGGAAAATTTCCCTAATGATGTCCAGGCCCCATTGTTGGAATGGTTCAGTCACTACAACAAGGTGTAGTGGGGCTGCTGACCTTCATGTTCTGTCAGTGCATCTCTGGCAGACCGAAAACTTGCATGCGTAAGCGTGTGCATCCTTGAACAATGTGGGCCAGTAAAATTTGGCTCGCATAACTTTGTGTGCAGTGGTATTTCCTGTGAAGTTGCCCCTAGCTGGTCCGTCATGCAAATCATGCAAGACCTTCTCTGGATCATGTGCCTCCAGGTACCTGAGAAAAATTATGTTACTATTCTTTCTGTAAAGCATTTCTTGCACCAAATGATAAGATAAGGCTTTGAGGCACAGTTCCCTCTTCTATCTCATGGAGAAATGGGAGGGTATGGTGCCATGCTCAAGGTATTGATGCACATATTCATACCAAGAGTTTCTACATGCAGTGGGTGGTGCTCACTCTACATCATAAATCTCTATCTCTTGCTTCCAACCATCGAGCTCTTCTTCTTCATCCTATGTGTGGACTGCTTACCATGACTACTTATGTTATATTCCAACTTCCATTGGTGAGGTGTCATTAGTAGTGGTTTTAATATCGTCTCTTCTTTCCCATTTAAAAGACGTTTTTCAGTAGTGCAATACCTCTAGTTTGTAGAGAGGAAGTCCCTATACTCATCAAGCACATCCTTTCCTAGACTTTTTTAATGATGAGATTTAATCTTAGGACCATAAACTAGACATGCAAATTTACCCTCTTTTTAAGACCTGCATTGAGGGATGGATTAATGTCAATTATATTAAGGGATTATTTAAACAACATGCATTATATCTTCAAATATTTATATCTTATTAAAGTTTAATATTGGAACGTTACATATGACAAAAATGTCTTAGTCTTGAGGCATCATGACTTGTTCATACAAGTATTCCATGGAATCAAAATTGTCTTTGCCTTATTGGTTTACAAATGTCATACATAGTGATGTTGACCCATAAATTTAGTAACTCTTTGGTAAGAGGCTCAATATATACATTCATATCTTTAACTTGGTACTTACCTAGTAACTATTTGAAATTACACATAATCACTACCACGATATGTATGTATATAAGTAATTAAACAAATATAAGATATTATGTAACAAACAAAAAAATGAAAATGTTACATTCGAAATATTAACATTATGAGGTTCATCTTTAAAACGTGACTAATTTTCCTCAATTTCCTTAATTTCATCACCATCTATAGATATTTGAAGAACACCAACTCCACTTCTGAACCATGCACAGTAATCCATAAATTGTGTTATGCTTTTGCACTTTAACAATCACTGCAAACAAGGGATTATGGGAATATGACAAATAACTTTTCGGGCACCTTTTTTGTTATTTGATCAGTTTGATATATGCTTCTTTGACATTGCAAAAAAATTGCTTTTGATGCATGTTTTCCATAATATATAATATGATCATTAGAACATGCATTTATAGCTTGACACTCCAATCCAATTTTTTTCATAATGGCATATAAATCTCGGTATGTGCGAGGTAAAATATTTGATAATGCTAACAAAATTTCACATAACAATCTACAACATAAAAAATCAATAGTTAGTGTAAATAATATTAATCGTAAATATTCCATTATTATTTTACACATTAATTGACACACAAAAAGGAAAAAAATCAACCTTTATGTATACTATGTGATGAAACATATCACATACCTTAGGATTTGTGTCATATAAGTGTTTTACAAACCATTCAAAACCTTTAAGTTCACCAACAATAATGTAGGGAAGAGAATATTTTCTTTTAAGCCTTCATAAAGTGGTGACGTTTCCTTTTCTAGCAAAATTTCATCAAGAATATTATCATCATTATCCTCATCATCATCATTGAATGGATGAGCGAAAAAGTCTTCGATTAATTCATTTGTCCCATCATCTTGAACTATGTTATTATTGTCATCTTATTCCATAGGATCATTAACTTGATATTCAATATTTTCTCCATGTTCCTCAGTGTGCACAACATTTCTATTACTACTTCGTGCATTCGAACACCAGCTAGGGGGCTAGCTTGACTTTATAATTAGAAACAATCATGTAAATTAAAATTAGTCTGCATAACAAATATTATAACAATATAAAATTTTACCAATACAAATTGATATAAACACGATATATAATTAATATATAGCTTACCAAGGGACGATATTCATTTGGGCCCCCTTCAATGTGCATGTGTTTCCTACAATGTCTTTTAGATGCTTCTCTTAAAACTCTTAGGAGATGTAAGCCTCCACTTATATAAAGTAAATAAGTACGATAAATATAAACAAAAATGATATATATAT
>APFE030796536.1:2596-17527 GCA_000404065.3 Pinus taeda | reverse complement strand
ATATATATATCATTTTTGTTTATATTTATCGTACTTATTTACTTTATATAAGTGGAGGCTTACATCTCCTAAGAGTTTTAAGAGAAGCATCTAAAAGACATTGTAGGAAACACATGCACATTGAAGGGGGCCCAAATGAATATCGTCCCTTGGTAAGCTATATATTAATTATATATCATGTTTATATCAATTGTTATGCAGACTAATATATATATATATAGTTAACTTTCACTTTCGCTCTACCTTACCCCATCATGTGCTCTCCTTCAGGTTTTGTGATGGAGTTCACATCCAAAATGCAATCCACACACATGTTTTCTACCATGGAAAATTTTAGGGGCGAATTTTCGCCCTTGGGCGAGGTTAAGGGGTTTTAAATTTTTATTGGGCGAATATTTTGTGTCACAACACATTCTTACATATCGCCTCAAATTTATTTTATAAAAAAATTAGGTATGGCAGTTAGCCCACCTTATTTTAAGGGAGAGAGTAAAAAAAGTAAATTTATCCCTTGAAATTAGGAGTTACAACCTTCCATTCACCCTAATTTTCAAGAATAGGTATTTATGATAGTTATTTCACCCTCCACATTCGGTGTAAAAAAGGTTTTTTTCTTTCATTCTCCTGTATTTCATGGTATTGGGGTTAATTTCGAGAAAATGACCTTATTTTTTGGAACAAATGGTCACAAAAGAATAATTCATTTTATTTAAAAATTCAAGTCTCTTATTTTCATGTTTATTTAAAGATTGAATAATGTTCTTGTCATATTCCAAGTTTATCTGTTTAGTCATAATCATATAAGGAATAATGGAAAACATTTTTTTTATATTTACTCCATAAGTTATGTATAAATAAATAAAAATATAAATAAAGTGGAGTATGGTAAATAAATAAAACCTCTTTTTATACTTACTCCAAAGGTATGGTAAATAAATATAAATATAAATAAACTAGAGGTATGGTAAATAAATAAAACCTCTTTTTATATTTAGTCCATAACCCTCTTTCTATTTAAGAAGCCTAAAAAAGAGGTTTTATTTAAGTGAATCCTATGGGCCAAATACCATATTTATAAAAGATGTATGGTAAATTAATAAAAATATAATTAAACGAGAGGTATGGGAAATAAATAAAACATTTTTTTTTATATATTTACTCCAGAAGTCACATTATATTTAAGAACACTCAAAAAATGTGTTACACTTAGGTGAAGCCTATGGGCAAAATACTATGGGCCAATGCCATGGGCCAAATTATTATTAATACCATGCAAAAAAAATTATTAACCCTAATACTAGTATTAATAAAAAAAAATGGCACATGGTATTGACCCATGGTATTCACGTGGAATGTAGGTCATTTAAAGGGGGGAATTCAACAACATAGATCCATCTTTACTCTAGATGGCACATGGTATTGACCCATGGTATTCACGTGGAATGTAGGTCATTTAAAGGGGGGAATTCAACAACATAGATCCATCTTTACTCTAGATCTACTAAGCCCCGGGAGGGATCAAATATCATAATATGCAAACTAGCATAGAGTGAAAAGATATTTGATCCTCGGGCTTGGTAGATCAATGGTAAAAATGGATCTTGTAATTTAATGTCACTTGAACATTTTAATTTGATTAAAATAAAAATCAATTATTAAATTTATTAATTTTTATAAATTACTAATAGTAGTTTTTAAGCTCCAGGTTTAAGATAACCCGTGGTAATATCATGGTATTCATGTGAGCATAGAATATTTAAAGGGGAAATTATATCAACTTAGATCCATCTTAATTCTGGGTCTACCAAGTACTGAGAGGGATAAATAGGTTTCGTCCCTCCAAGAGTGGTATAAGTGGAGTTAAGATGGATATAGGTTGGTTTTTATGATAATGAATATATTAAATAGACTTAGGAAATTATATTATAAAAAACATCTTAAGGTGAATGGTTAAAGCTACATTTAGTCACTTCACAAAATTTAGTAAAAAATACCAATATCTCCATTAATATTGTTTTTTTTTTATTTAACAAAAAGAATAATTCAAAATAGTGAAACCTTATCACTCTTTCCGCATCACCCTCATAGAAGAGAGATAGTTAGTGCCTAGATTTCCCACCATTTTTCAAAAGTTCTCAATATGATATCTTCATGAAAAAGTTAAGGTACTGATGTCGGATTAGTTGTTTAAAAAATATGTTGGTTTGTACAACCTTTCATCTTCTTTGTTATTCTTAATTTGTCGTAATGATCTGTAGGGGTAGGGGTTGGGCCAGGGGTTGGGCCAGTGCACCATATTTTCCTAAAAGGTAGAGATTATCCACCAAAAAGGAAATTAATCCACATGTTACAACGTATTTTAAAAATGCAAGACGTATGAAGGTAGTGAATTATGTTAATAAGCAAATTTAGATTGGGAGAGACATAATTAAATTTTATTATTTAATTGAAGATTTCCAATTAAAATAATAATAAATCTATATGTATATATTAATATATTGATTGGAAGGCAGTCACTTCTTTCCAGTAGATCCCCTTTAGGCCTTTGGGATACCTACTACTTTCTTATATTATATAGTTGGGGCTTGCTACTTTGTTGGCGTGTTGGGGTAAACAAAATGTGTTTTTTTTTTTTTTTTTTTTTTTTTTTTTTTTATCTCACAGTTGGAGCCTATGGAATAAGAAAGAAATTTGATAGCTTGACAAAAGTGGTAACAATTATGTTTTTTTTTTTTTTTTTTTTTTTTTTTTTTTTTTTTTTTAATCTCTTAGTTGGACTCTATGCAATAAGAAAGAAATTTGATAGCTTGACAAAAGTGGTAGCTTGACAAAAGCGATAGAGAAAAGATTAATCTCTCCTACCTTGACAGAACTGGTGGTCAAGATCAATGCTTGCAATAACTTTGTTGTGGAATATTAGCAAAACTAATAGAAGGATATGAAAGAGTGTATAGTGAGAACCTTGCAAACATGGCCAGTGAAACTTGCAACATTGTTTGTAGGAAGAGAAAATTATGTTTCTTTTTTCCAAACATGTATATTAGTATATTACAATTTAATGAATATGTTTTCCTATTATCATATATGGTCTCATACTTTAACAAAACATTCACCAAGACTTCACTTTTTATTATTCAGTGAAAGATTTTCCAAGTTCTTACAAGATTTTATAATCCAGTGATAGATTCTCCATGACTTTACAAGATAATATAATCTGGTGAGAGATTCACCAAAAAATTATATATACATATTATATTATTGATAAAATCACCTCCCATTTTTCTTATATATCATGGGGATTCACCCATTTGTTATACATATAAATTTAGAGTGGTTCTTAAAATTTTCCCTGTTTTCTACTAATATAGGAAGACACTGAGTAATGCACACCATGGATTCATATTCCAAATATCCCTCCACCATAAAACCCTCAAGACGAGCACTTTATCTAACCAAAGCCTTCAATGATTTCAAGTGCCTCTCCATCATCCACATTGACCTTATATGTACAAATCCACAAATTTCTTCTCCTCAACAAGGTGTATGAGGCAGTGCTTTTGTGCATTGAAAAATGTTGGAGGTAGATACTTTTTCATTTCACACATATCCAAGGAATTTCTCTCTTCCAATGCTTTGTATTTCCTTTCTATATTTCTTTCAATGACAACCATCTATATGTGATGCAATTAAATAAGTATAACATGTTTCAACAAAACATAATATATTATATTAGAAGTAAAAAACATTTCATCAAGTTGATCAACAACTAATTGAAAAAACGCTCGGCATATAAATTGCTACTTATCTCATGTATTTTCCAAGATCATATATAACTTGTTTGACATTGTTGTCGAAGTCATCTGGGAGAGATAGAGGTAGAACATACTATAACAATAAAAATGAATCGTTATTTGTTTAATCCAAAGTAGACAAAAAAAACATAAAGATGTATATATACCAAAATAGAAATATATATACCAAAATAATTACCTTAATGAGGTTATGTCAATTGTGTGTTTTTACACCACCAAATTCACCTAATTTTATTAAGATATTATTTATGTTTGAAGAAAATCCTATGGAGAAATATAATTCTTTGAATGACCTGTTTTATATCATCACTTTGCTTCTCTCTTAATAACCATGGAAGGTTGTTTCGATATCCATCGTTATTTTATTGTATGCCACTCTCCATTGCATGATTGGCTTCCACAAAGTCATTACAATTTTTTTGGATTTTTCCTTTATCCCTCCTACAATCTATGAACCACCATAAAGTTTATGTCACATTATTCCCGATATGCATTGTATCAAACAAATGGGCTATTCCTAGGTGCTTATAGTAGTGAAACCTCGTGAATTGAGTAGGATAAATTTTCACTCCTCGTGGAAGACCATGTCCTTTACGTCGACAATTTATGTTATATTCCAACTTCCATAACCGAGGTGTCATTCTTCGTGGTTTTAATCCAGTCCCTTCTTTACCATTGAAAATATTTTTTTTAGTAGCATGACACATATGGTTCTTAGAGAGGAAGTGCTTATACTCATCAAACACCTCCTTTCCTAAACTTGTTGAACGACAAGATTTCATCTTATGACCACAAACTAGACATATAAATTTAACCTTAGTTTGAAGGCCATCAAGAGATGGATTAATAATGCCAATTATAAATTAGGGGTTTATTTAAATTACATGCATGATATGATCTAATTGAAATAACTATATAGAACAAAAGGAACATAGATTTGCTCGAGGTATAGGATCCTAATCAGAAAACCAAGAGGAATTATGGTAGGATCCTAATCAGAAAACCAAGAGGAATTATGGTAGGATCCTAATCAGAAAACCAAGAGGAATTATGGGAACTTTCAAAAGGTCTTGACCTTTCCAAATAAAAAGGAATTAGGAAGGTGAGGATTATGGAGGATTCAATGTTGGTGATAAGAAAAATGTCCAAAGTAATGGCAGGAAATTCACCAAACTTATCCTCAATTGTCCAAAGAATAGCATTGTTGGCCTCAAAATTTGAATAAATTTCTCTACATCATGTCCTCATATCACTAAATGAGTAAGTCAACTCACTCTCCAACTAGGGAACCCAATTAGAATGGGGATTAATTCTGGTTGATGGAAGGCATTACCAATCCCATAATATTCATCATAAATGGGGAAATCTTGGAGATCAAAAGAATCGATGCTAATGTCAGTTGATTTAAGGATAATTAAAAACAAACAACAAATGGAGGCACACACTCCCACAACAGGGTATGGGAAAGGATAGATGGGAGACCATAAAGTCTTTCCCATGTTGCAATATAATCTTGATGATCACCACGCGTGGAGATACCATGAAGGGGATCATACATGTTTAAATTCTCAAAGGAAATTTATGTGATAGAGAATGTGGCATTCACATCTAGTTGAGGAGAAAATTAATGTTACAATGTACTCCCTCTATGAGAGGATCACCTCCCAAGACAAACATCATACTATGGTAACACAAGAGCTAAAGAATTGAATTCTTGATATGAAATGAAATGGATCTCGAGAGGAGCGGAAAATGATAAATTCAAGAATCCATGACACTCATTGACACATTGGAATGATCCTTGAATGGAATCCTAATATGAAGAAATGGATTTTGTTAACGATGGAGAACAACGACACAAGGGAGAATTTAGAGAGTTGGAAGGCTATTGTGGAGAAACGACTCAAAAAGTTGTTGAGAATGTATGAATTGTTGGGAAGGAAACTGCAATTTCTGGAAAAAGAGAAGTATATCCAAGCCAAGATGGTTGATCTCAAGCTGGAATTGATGCATTTAAGAAAGGAATGCCAATTCACTTAAATGGAGACATATTTGCTTCTTATGAGGACTGAGCAGAAGGAGCCTGTTGAGAGCTTGGAGGAAGACCATTCTAAGAACTTTATGGACAATGGATTATCTCTACAGGAAATGATCAAAGGAATTATGGAAGGCGAGGGAGGCGTAATGCATGGAAAGTAGGTTACAAATGGGAACAACTCAGATCCTGGCCCTTCTGACTTGTAGAATTTATGGGCATTTTCAATGTAATATTGTAAAGCACAAGGCCATTGGCACTAGGAAACTTAAGTTATAGGTCTGTTGTAGTTTTGATGTTGTTAATGTTAATGTTGAATGTAAATGGAGTTGTCCATGAAAACTAGCCTTTTATCTAATACAAATAGCTACTTTATTTAAAAAAAAAAATCATGCAATGGAACATTACATACTGCAAAAATGTGTTAGTCCTGGGGCATCATGAATTGTCCATAAAAATATGCCATGGATTTGAAATTACCTTTGCCTTATTGGTTTACAAATGGCATACATAGTGATGTCGACCCATAAATTCAATAGTTCATCGATAAGAGGCTCGATGTATACATTCATATCTTTAACTTGGTACTTACCTAATTGTTTGAAATAACACATAATTACTACTATTATATATACATATAAGTAAATAAATAAATATAAAATATTATGCAACAAATAAGACAAATGAAAATGTTATAATATTCAAAACATTAATGCAAATAAATACCTAGAACAATCAATGTCAACATAATGCGCTCTCTCTTTATTGACACCCAAGGAGGAATGTTATTGTTGATAATGGAAATCGACCACATTGAGTGAATACATTTGATCTCTCTAAAAGGTTTAACACCATCAATTGCCAATGAAAGCTTAAAATTACGAGGTTCATCTTTCAAATGTGGCCATTTTTCCTCAATTTATCTAAATGTGTAACCATCTGCAGGCATTTGAAGAAAACCACCTTTACTTCTCTTCCGTGCATGGAAATCCATAAACTTTGCTATGCTTTCACACCTAAAAAATCGTTGCAAACGTGGAATTATGGGAATATGATGAAGAACACATTGAGGCACCTTTTTCTTATTTGATTAGTTTGATATCTATTGTTGTTACATTTTGGGGCAATTTTTTTTCGATGCATGTTGTCCATAATATACAATACGATCATTGGGACATGCATCTATAATATATATTCCATTCCAATTTCTTTCATAACAACACATAAATCTTGGTATGTGTGAGGGAACTCATTTGGTAATGGTAACATCAATTCACCTAACAATATAGTGCAACATAAATAATCAATATTTAGCGTAAACAATATTAATCATAAATATTGCATTTTAATTTTACATATTAATTAACACTAAAAAAGGAAAAAAAACAACATTTCATGTGATGAAACATATTACATTATACCTTGGGATCTTTTTCATACAAGTGTTTTACTAACCTTTCAAAACCTTTAAGTTCACCAACAATAATGTAGCAAAGAGAGCATTTATTGTTAAGCCTTCATAAAGTCATATCATTGTCTTCTTTAGCACAGGGTTATCATCAGAAAAAAAAAACTTTGTTCTCTGCATTGACGCCAAGCACATCTTGTATCAATTTATTTTTCCCATCACCTTGAACTATCATTTCATATTCTTGCATAGGATCATTATGATCTTGAGATTCAATATTCGCTCCATCTTCCTCAACTTGTAGAACATAATTTCTAGAACTAATACTTGATGCAATATTAAAATCACAGTACTTAGGGGGACATGATGAATTCATAATAATTTCAAACAATCATGTGACATAATTAGTTTTTAGAATTACAAATATTAAAACAATAAAAAAATTACATATATGATTAATATAAAGAGTATAATATATAATGATTCAGAAGGGAACTTTGAGACAATGGAAAAGATCTGCAGTAGCGAAGGATCTGAGGAACGGAAGCACTGTGGAGATAAGGGATCTATGGGAAAGAAGAAGGACTGCAGTGATGGAGGATCTGTGAAGATAGGAAATATCTTTGGTTTTTCAGACCAAGGCGAAGAAAATAAGGGTTTTGTCGAAATAGGGGTTGCGCCTCACGGTCAGTAAGTAGAACAAAATATCCAAAACTCCATATCAATGATTGATGGTGAAGGGTCCTATGGGATCTCTCTCCTTTTTTTTTCTACCTATCAGGTCCCCTCCAACATCATAGACAATTTCTCCCAGAATCTTACAACACTACATATGGGTGGTTTGAAGTTGAAGATACCAAAATTGATGGAAAATCCCAACAAACTTATGGGGATGCTCTTCTTGTTGATGCATCAAATGCCAAAAACCTATGTTTCAAAAAATCACTGGATGGTAGATATAACCCCATGTTGAAGGATAGGTTGGCCCTAATCTATGGTTCCCCTCTATCTGATGAAGAATTTCTGTGACCGGAATTGAACCTTCTCACTTTCTGTGATCAAAAACTACAAACCTAATATGGTAAGTGATCGATCCATCCCCAGTTTCGATATATATATGTAGAGAGAGGATTTAACTTGTAGGGGTTATAAGCTTGAATCACTCTTATATGAAGAGAAACTTAATGTAGTCTTACAGACTTCATGGAGCTGCTTTCTTTAGTACCATTTTTGGGAAGCAGGACACCAAATACTTTGGTGATAGCCCCAGATGCAGAATCATGCATTGAAATGCATACAATTCATAGATATACCACATCGGATCCAGTATATTCACTCATCCTGGGCATATATAACACTAAATAGAACAGATCAGACCCTATTTAGAGGTCTCTTGAACTCTTATCAACATATCTTCCCATCAACTTAATAGATCTCTTACCAACAAGGATCATGCAGTCAATACAACCCCTGCTACAGGTAACAGAAATAACATACGACACCATTCTGGATCCTAAAATATATTATATATAAGTGAGAAAAAAGAACAGAATTTCTTCCAAATATTCTTAAAACCTCGTGATGGAAATTCATCATCATTTTGGGTACAAGCTTCTGACAAGGTCCATCAATTAAAGAAAATAATTATGCAAAAGTTGGATTATCCACTACAGTTGCAAAAATTGATTTGTGGTGGCGAATCTCTGCAAGATGATCACAATCTACATACATACAACATTCTACTTTCAACCACCATCATCCTCAATCTAAGATTGAGAGGAGGAGTAGAGGAATTAATTAAATCCAAAGGACCAGGAGGTGCTACTGGATCTAGCTTACCTAAAGGAACAATACTGAACTAGGAACATATTAATGCTGGTCTCTCCTACAAAATCATCCTCCAAGAGAAATCAACAAACTCAAACCAAACACATAATAATCCTAGCCCATACATAGTGGAGCAAGAAAATTTTGTCCCAGAGCTGATCATAAACCTTCCATAAACAAATGATTTTTGAATAACTTTTGAAGAATAAGCCCTCATCTGCAAGTTTCATAGTTTTTGGCTAAAACAAATGGGTCTTTTTCACTGGATCTTCACATATTGGATATCAAACTATGAAATACATCTCTACTCCTAAGGTTTCTTCATTTTAAAGTTTGCATCATCAGAAGAACGAGAAATTATCCTATAGGAAGGCTCCTGTTTTTGGGGATCAACGGGGATCTTCCTCACTCCATGGTTCCTTGATTTTGATGTTAATACCATGATTTTATCAAGGAAGGCAGTTTAGGTTAGGCTACATAGCCTTTCCCTTCATTTTTGGCATAATCAAGTTCTAAAAAGCATCGGAAATATCTTGGGACGATACATTAAGATATACATACAAAGGATGGAAGAAATAATCTATACTTTTGCATGAATTTGTGTGGAGGTGAACCTCAATAAAGGCCTACCAAATCACATCCAACTGACACACAACAACCAGAGCTCGACACAAATTCTATACTTTGATAACATAGCCTTCAGATGCCAAATATGTCACCAAACATGACATCAAAAAAATGTGTGCCTCGATACCAAGAAAGAACAACGAAGGAAGACGAAACCGGGAAAGAAACGAAAAGGATGGAAGTTCCCCCCAAATGAATCAGATGAGGAAGAGGAAGAAGAAGATAAGGATCCCATCCCAAATGAGGAAGAACAGAATAAACAAGAAAAAAATAAAACGCTGAAATATCTCAATTACCATCAGAATTACAGGATCCTACAAATAAGCTAATAAGGATACCTGAATAAAAGGACAATGGAGGAGTCAAATGCCAACATGCTTCTGATAATTCATATTCAGACAAGGAAACCTCAAGATCAAAAGGAAACTAGCTAGCTATTGTCTCATCCACACCATCTCAAGGAGAATAGTAGAAGGTTGAAAAGAAGAAATGGAGAAAAGTATAAATTTTTCTCCCACCTCTTAATTGATTTTTTTGTATGAACTCATGATCATGAGTCTTTGACTAGATGATGGATTTCTGGTAAGAAGCTACAACATGTAATTTTGTTTTCATTAATAAAATTATGATTTTTTCCTTGGAAAAAAATATATATAATGATTCATAAATATCATAACCTTACCACCAGACTATATATGTTCCCCCTACAATATTTCCATTCTTCCTACTATGTCTATCAGTTGTTTCATATAAAATTGTCCACGAATGTCTACGCATGCAAGAATTGCAAGGGAAATATCATTTCCCATCATTGACCACTTACGAATTAGTTGATCCCCATCTAATGTTTTCTGATATTCTTCCTGCAACTACAAAATAATTATGTAAAACAAAATTTGTTTTTTGCTCGCAAAAAATACCTTATAACCTTTCACAATCATTGTAGTTATTAGCAAAGATATTGAAACATCTCTTACATATGGGGTATTTATAAATTTATTTATTGTCGCAATTGTGACATTACATGACTAGTCAAATTCAAAGATGACTAGTAAATAAGCGGTCACATTAACCTTGGGGTTAAATACATAGTCACATTAACCATGTGTATCATAATTGCAACAACTAATGCCTACCTTCGAAATTCTGACACAAAACATTGTTTGTCTCACTTGTGACGAACAACTTATGTTGTCGCAATTGCGATGCAATAGAAATCATTCATTGCAACTATGAATCACAACAAATATGTCGTCATAATTGCGACAAACAAGGGAAACAATTTTTTTTTTTTTTTAAATGACCTTTTTCTTGACCTTGGTGACAGTATGGGTCATACTATCAGACTATGTCATCGCAATTTAGTCCTACATGTAGTAGTGCTAGTAGAATAGTCATAATATAACTCATCATGGTGCCACTTGAATGACTCCCTTTATGGTTTTCTATGGTCAAAATAAACTTTCAATGCTATCCTACTTAGTAGGAGTCTCTAAGGTGTAAGATATAGATAAAACCCTCGTAGATTGAGTCAACATTCTCCTTATGTTGTCGCAATTGCGACGCATTAGAAATCATTCATTGCAACTACGACTCACAACAAATATGTTGCCATAATTGCGACAAACAAGGGCAACAAATTTTTTTTTAAATGACCTTTTTCTTGACCTTTGTGATAGTAGGGATCATACTATCGGACTATGTCATTGCAATTTAGTCCTATATGTAGTAGTGCTAGTAGAATAGTAACATAATATAACTCATCATGGTGCCACTTGAATGACTCCCTTTGTGGTTGTCTATGGTCAAAATAAACTATCAATACTCTCCTACATAGTAGGAGTCTCTAAGGTGTAAGAGGTAAATAAAACCCTCATAGATTGAGTCAACATTCTCCCTCTCTCAAGGTTAATATGGTAATTGTTCAAAATAGGATGAAAAAGGTAGGTTGATCAACATTGGTTTGAATGCTATTTTGGAGAAGGAGATTAGGTGTTCCTCCATCTACAAATTTATAAAAAGATCTTGGTCAAAGATAATTACTACTGAAAGCTTTCTCTCAAGTTTTATGGGACCTATAAGGTCCTCAAACGTATTAAACTAGTGGCACAAATTGCAGCTTCCTACCCACTCTAAGATTCATTTATTCTTTCATCTCTCTTACTTAAAGAAGGTGTTGGACGAATGAAAATAATTTCTCCCTATATGTTTCACAACATGTGCCTAACAACTTCTTGAGTAACCATTAACTCTAGTGATGTGTCTGTTTACTAACACTTGCAGGTTTTGGTGTAATGACAATCATTATTCCAACAAGTGGTATTAGAGCCAAAGGTCTTGAGTTTGAAACATACCTGGTTCATGCTGGGGGGAGATTGTTGGAAAAATTAAAGACATCGCTCCTTGCATGTTTCATGACATGTGCTTAATAGCCTCTCAAGGATATGTTAACTCTGTAAATACATCCATTTACTAACACCTAGGTTTTTTTGTGTAACGAAAATTGTGATTCCAGCATAAAATAGTCAAATCTAGTTGTCATATTTAAAGTATCCTTCCAAAACTAGACAAATAAGGCCCCACTTGGTTATAGCATGAGACTATACTCAAAAAAGAGATCATCATATCTATGAGTGCACTATCCAAGAGTTATTGATACAATAGTAAGGATAATAATCCAAGAATGTCATTATAGCATCTTTTGCCACACTTTTTCATTAGATGCTTATGTTGGTCTGAGCATAATCCATTTTCCCATGCAGACCTAACATTATCTTAAAAAATAATTTTTCAAAATGCATACGTGACCTACCCACTGTAAAAGTGCATATGTAAATGATTCTTATTAAATATTCCCACATACAACTTTTAAATTTAAAAAAAAATATAATTCAACTATTTTTCAAGTAGGTTTTATAGGTTAGACCAGAAAATTGCCTATAGGATCCTATAGCATAACCAACTCATTTAATTTTTTGTGATATAAATACACACCTTGGGTTTCACTCATATGCATCCTAGTACTTGACATCCATACTCTACCAAACTTTCCCCAGATTAGGTCTACTTATTCTATGATTTTAAGCACTCCCTTGTCTCTAGGAAACCATAATTTCATTTGCATTGATGTTGAGCCCTCTTATATCACATCATACTGATACTATTGGAGAGGCGATATTTAGTGACCTAGGTAGGAAGGATCTAGAGGAAGGTGTCAGTAGCCAGGATCAAGTTGTATCAGAACAAGATTAGGTCCGCAGGGGAAAATGGAGTATTCCCATTCCAACATAAGCATCTGATGAAAACGTGTGGAAAAATATGCTATAACATATGCCACATTGGATCCAACAAAGATCCTTCAACAATTTCCTTGTCTCTAGCCTTGAGAACAATGTTGTTTTATAAGGGGGACGAAATGTCAAGGTCCTACCTTGACCCCCTTAAGTAGGTAGATAGGTTGTTATGTATGCAATCCATCTCTATTAAATAAGACCCTAGTAATAGATGTAGTGTGAAAGTAATAATTGAAAGAAGGTTTACTATAAGGTTCCACCCACAAGAAAATTCCTAATAGGTTAGCTAGAAATAATTGTAAAAACAAAAATTGTAATAAGGCTTATGTGAAGGTTCTACTTACTAAGAAGTACCTTCACAAGAAATTTCCTAAGAGGTTATATAGAAACTACATAAATAAGTAGAAGAAAAATAATAAGATGTCTTCTGGAGAATATTGTAATTGGAACTCCACTTAGCTAGAGGTTGGCCCCTTAAAGAGGTAATTGAAAATTGCTTTCATTGATAATGTTCTTCTTATTTGTGGTATTGTAGTTCTTCTATAATCGCATACTACTATTATAATTTGTCATATCACTCTAAATCTTGCCATATTACGTTATTTTTACTTTGAATCTTGTACCTTACTAATAAAGAACACAACATTATTTTGACGGATCCAAGTCTAAAGAAGGTATCAACTAATTTCATTTTAATTGATCCTAAACAAAATTATATACTCATTGCTTATGTTGGATAGTTGGAAATATGTGCATGGCCAATGGCCTTGAGAAGTGTTATCCGGGAATAGTGTCCACTTAGATGTTGCTATTCCTACTAAGATGGGTGGCTATCTTAGAAACAAACAATCAAAGTCTACTATTGT
The DNA here is from genome assembly GCA_000404065.3 of Pinus taeda. Taxonomy (NCBI): domain Eukaryota; kingdom Viridiplantae; phylum Streptophyta; class Pinopsida; order Pinales; family Pinaceae; genus Pinus; species Pinus taeda. The sequence continues at coordinate 3,659 of APFE030796536.1, read as the reverse complement.
TTCCTCTTATGAAAATAGACGAGAGGAGGACCAAGAAGACCAACTTGGGTCTTGCGTTTGATTTCCTCTCCTTCTTGATAGAGCTTTTCCGCTTCTTCTTTGTCTACCCAGCTTCAAAAGAACCTGTGGAATCACAGCAACATACTACTATCCAAGAAACAAGGATCTAAATTCATAAATAATACAGGATCAGATGTGTATTAACCATATACATGCATATATAAACAGGTACACAAGAATATGGAAGGAAACAAGAATAGCTTTATTCAGATGAAAAGTAGCAAGAAGATTACAACCATGTGCTTTGACCCAGCATCATCCTCCAGCTAGGAAGCCCTTCTTCACCTCAAGCAAAGCTTAGATCACCCAACACTATGAATTTACACCAGAAAACCAATACCACTTCTCTATAAGATACAAAATTCCAGCCTTTGGATCTCTGTGATGAGGGATCCATATATAGATGATTACAGAGAGGTGAGTCATCTTCTGGGATCTTGATTAGTGTCCTCTCTCTGATAGTTCCTGCTTCCACTTGGACAATGATGATCTCTTACTCATCCCTGGTCGAAAATAGAGAGGCAAGTGTCAGAGGGGAAGCTTCTGGAAGATTCCATGATCTTCCACCTCGCAATTTGTCCCTGCCATTTGTCCATTCCTGACCATCGCACCCTACAGAGGGGCCATTTAGTATGCATCACACCCTGTACACTAGGAAAGTGATATGCATCACACCCTATGCACTAGGGTTTCAGTATGGTCCAGCTTTGACAATTTATGAGCAGTTTTTAGTGGAGAACTTCTGGGAGATGATGTAATCAGATGACCTTGTTCCTTTAGGCAGTGAAGAAATAGTTTTAGGGACTTAGGAGCCCTCATTTTATGGACATTATGATTGGGGTTGAAGTGCCCAAAAATGTCTATAACAAGTCTCCATGGGAAGGAGACACTATTTTTGATGTGGAAAACATTGAAAGATCTATATCAGAACAACAACGATCAGAGGAAGCTGGCGCTGAAAGACAAGCTTCAAAAAATCAAGTGTGAAAAGGGCGACACGAAC